>SNQJ01S0025987.1:99561-110188 GCA_010110895.2 Picea sitchensis
ATGCTCAATCATGTAGACTTGGGGGCACCCCTTCCACCTCTAGTACCACAATGTCTACTAGACCCTATCCTTTTTAGGAAAATTAAAGTGTATACCCACACCCATCACGGGCCATCACCTTTGATTGGGATCAACTTATCCAAGCACAACTGCCATCTTCTACCCCATTTTACATATAGGTCATCGTTAAAAAATTTACAATTTATCAATGTATTATAGATGATGGGGCATCCTCATGCATTATGTCCTCATCATGTTGGAAACAAATAGGCTCCCCTACTCTTATCCCATCGATGACTGAGTTCAGATCCTTTGATGGTAGAATTTTTTCCCCCTTATGGATCTTACCTAATATCCCCATTGAGTTAGGTGGTACGATGGTTTTGATCAATGTTGTTGTCATGGATGGTTTTCATCTATGCCATGAGTGTTGTGGTGTCTTCACTCTTTCGAGTCATGATATTCCCACATGAGGGATGCATCATGACCGTCAAGCAACTCTCCTACATTAAACCCCCCCCACAAGATTCTCATAATAGAATCTCACATCATGTTGCTCACATTGAGTCCATGCACTATGTGTCCAACGCCACTATTCATGTAACATCCACTCCACCCAAAAATGATCCCATGCCTCTAGAACCACCTCCTCGCCACTTAGGCTTGGAGGATGGGCAAATTCATTAATCCTTAGGGGAATCCATGCATGTTTCTTCCCCCAAACTCAAAACAAACCATGAACTCTCAACTACATTCTTCCCACAAGATGAATAATTATTTGATGCCACTACTTCTTTCAGTGATTCTAGTGATAACCTCCATCTAGGTTCTCATGTCCACTTTTGGCAGGATGATAACAATTCAATTGGTGCACCCTCTAATATTATCTCCCTTGATAACTCCATTACTCCCTCTCAAATAAGATCGTCTCTTCTCACCGATATGGATATCAGGGACTCCAGTTACACGATGACCAATCATTCCCATATAGAAGATGTTGCCACACATTTTAAAGTCCCAAACCCCCCAATAGGTATTACACAAAATAATGGATCTGATTCACTATTTCAGATCCTCGTTTGTGGATTTTCAACTTTAAACTGCCTATTGTTTTACCTTTGGTCCATAATCTTAGGTATTTGGCAACAATCCTTCCCCTAATCCTCATATCATGATACAGGGGGTAGTACCACTTCCCACCTTGGTCCCATAAGACCTAGCTCTTGACACAACACCATCTCATAATATACCCTTCATGGGAACCATTATAGTACCACCTTGTGTCCATTTCCCCCAGACATCATGCAATTACAAGCCCCATGGCCTAATCAGAATGATCCACCAAGATAGTTTCATTATTTATTGTGGAGAGGCCCCCTTAGCCTTGGTCATTTTTTAGATACCCCCATAGAGGCAACATGACCTCCTTCAGGGAGTTCCTTTTCTAGGAACTCATTGTTTTGTGGCCTCCATTAGGGAGGGCCTTGTTCAAGAAGCCATGGTTCCCTCACCTCCTTCTTGGAGTGCCTTTTGCATCAACTCGTTGTTCCGTGACCTCCCACAAGGAGTTCCTTTTTTAGGAACCCATCGTTCCATGGCCGCCCTTAGGGAATGCCTTGTTCAAGAACCCATGGTTCGTTGGCCTCCTTCAGGGAGTGCCCTTTTTAGGAACCCATTGTTCCATGGCCTCCGTTAGGGAGTGCCTTATTCAAGAATCCATGTTTCCCCGACCTCCTTCAGGGAGTGCCTTTTTTTAGGAACCCATTTTTTCTTGGCCTCCCTTAGGGAGTGCCTTGTTCGGGAACCCATGGTTCCCCAACCTCCTTTAGGGAGTGCATTTTTCAGGAACCCATCGTTTTGTGGCCTCCCTTAGGGATTTCCTTATTCAGGAACCCATGGTTCCCTAGCCTCCTTGAGGGAGTTCCTTTCTTAGGAACCAATCGCTCCTTGGCCTCCCTTAGAAAGGGCCTTTTTCGGGAACCCATGGTTCTCTGGCCTCCTTTGGGAAGTGCCTTTTCTAGGAACTCATTGTTCCATGGCCTCCTTCAAGGAGTTTCTTTTCCATGAACTCATTGTTTCATTGCCTCTCTTAGGGAGTGATTTTTTCCAAGAACTCATCATTCCCTACCCTCCTTTAGGGATTACCTCTTCTAGGAACTCATTGTTCCTTGGCCTCCTTCTAGGGGCACAAAAATATTTCATCAAGGGACAATTTTTACCATCAATGTTAAAAGCACAAGAAATATTACTCACTATCATTTATATCAAATAATTAACATATGTTCTTTACCATCGAATATTTTTCAAGTTAGTTATTTGATTTTTGTATGTTCAGGTACTTGTTACAACACTCTGCAAACCATTCAATCTTGGCCACCCTATGACCCATTCAGGTATATGTTCAAATATGGCATGCACTCACACCCTTTGCAAAGAACTGCATATCCTAGTTATACCCCTTGATATTTATCCTTAGGATCCCCACACTTAGCTTTGCGAGACCATCACCTCCATTGCATTCAGGTACTATCAATCGGTAGCATTAACACCTCCATGAGTTGTCTCACATATATATACCCCTTGGTATATTGAAACTCATGTTGTTTTATCCATTAGGTTTGGGAGTCCTGGTAGTGTTACACCCCAGAGTAAGAACCTCATACTTATTCCTCATCATCATGATAACCACCCCATTATGGACTCTGCTATCACATTCTCGATTACATTAAATGCACCTGTGCATTATCATTAACCCTCCAAATCATCCAACATCAATTACCCATTTTCAATTTCATCCTCCATCCATCTACCTGGTGCAGAAACCCACCCATGGGGCCCCCACCCTTCATCCATTACATTCCCTACTTGCGTCCCACGAGGCCAAGCCATAATTCATTGGAGCACATGTTTCTATACATGTACTTTCAACCCAATTATTATTTATTTATTCATTAATTGTATAAAGCACATTTCAATTTTCAGCAGGTTAGATTTTTTCCATCGCAACCGATGGTGTCTTTTTCCTTAGCACACAACAACCCATGTCACCCTTGGTTGGGGAATTTCATTTTCATCACCATCTTTCCAAATTCATCCTAGACAAACATCGACTATCACCGACACCCTTTTCCTCAATATATTTATTTTGACCTATCATCCACTCCTTTGCAGTCGTATACATTCAACACAATTTACCTCATAGTTGGTTGTCCCCCTGACACCAGATCATTTTTTATAGTTGCATCAATCATCCTGTTTTCCCCAACCAAGGGAAGTTCTTATGTCCCATCCAATTTGAGCTTTGTCCATGTCACCATTCCATCCATCTTTCCCCCATACAATCCATGATACCATTTTGATCAAATTGATGTCAAGAAACCCTTTTCTTATTGCAGTCATGTGCCCTTCCTTGTCGGCATCAACAACATTTCCAGGGAGTTCGAAAGATGTTGGCTCTCATTACCCTATAAATCAACAGTCTTGGATGACACAGAAAGAGTCATTATTTCTTTCGAATGTCGTTGATCCCCATAACATTCGACTCCGATAAATTTTCATGTAACAATGGGTCTTACTATGCGAACATTGCATTTTTTCAATTGTCATTGAAGACCTTTGAAGTTTCTAGGCCACCAATGCCTATGAGTTATCGACAACTTACACTAGTGTCCATTTCTCGATTTAGAGATAGTTCAATCCATAGAACCGTCATAGGCTATTATTGATGCCCCGAGAGTGGTGCAGACATCCACTTCATCAACAATTTTCAGTTACCATCATATTATTCTAGTTTCATGACATGAGCATGGGGCATGCCTGCCTCGTTTGTACAAATATTTCCTTTTTATTTTTCATAGATTGTTGGCATTAGTTTGAATCCCCTTTTCCTTTGACAGGCCGCTCTCATTGTACCTCTTATTAAAAACTACAACTCTCCTATTATTATGGCAATTTCAGCAGAAAGAAACATTGATGTATTTCATCTATACGTATGTTCCTAACCTCACACATCGGGGGGGATATGTTATCACCAAAAAATTTATCATACAAATACATACAACTGATGAAGAAACGATCAACACAAATACAACATGCAACCAATAATTATACGAAGATCACAATCAAGATTGGCCAAATAGTCACAAAAATATGCAAAAAGATCTTGAATTTCCATGCACATTAATCAAATACAACACGCACACATATGTGTGGGATAAAACAATGTACAACGTGCACAGTGCATAGTACACGGGACTGATAATCAAGAAACCCACATGGATGCAGAAACAATGCATTAATGATTTTGGTCGGGCCTCAACCACTTATGGGATGAAGTAGATCTTGACCATACCCCAAAATTGCCTTAAAATTCTTCGTTGGGATCACTGAAAGGATGGGAGGTACCTTCAAAGGCCTCTCCATTCACATTTGAAACTAGTTGTGAAATACATATAAATCCTCCTATAAATAGAGGATCATTGTATGCAAAAGAGGAAGAAGTTATTTACATTGTTATGTTGTCCAAATACTCTTGGAGAAACCATTTTTTCTCTTAAGAATATCTTGGGAAAGCATAGCATAGGAAACTCTTTCCGCCTCTTGGATAGATTTTCCATAGAGTTCTTCACCATTGTCAAGCAAAAATAGGAGAGTAATAGCTCTACTTTGAGGGATTCAAGAGCCCTCCCTAGGTGGAATAGGGGATTCATAAATCCCACATTTATCCTCTTGGTGATCTCAATTTCAAATACCATTCTCTATTTGGTAACTATTCTTTGTGTCAAATTTCATGCATCCCTTGTTTATACTTGCTTAGTTTAGTTATATTTACTTGTTATTCATATCTTGCTTTATTTTCTTGCTTTCTAGCTTGTGGGTTCACTAACCTACTAACCATTGTTCTATGTTGCTTGGTTGGCTTACCAATGCAATCAAAGGGGTCTTTTTTTTCTCATCCTTGTGATCAAAAGCCCCAAAGACGGAGCACCATCCCTATTTTTAAATAATAAGGATGGTACCTTGAGACTATGCATCGACTATAGGCAGTTGAATAAGACGACCATTAAGAGCAAGTACCCTTTTCCTAGGATAAATGATCTTTTTGATTAGCTCACTGGAGATTCATTTTTATTGAAGATTGATTTGCGATTGGGATATCACAAATTCAGAATCAAGGATGAGGACATCCACAAGACATCCTTTAGGACAAGGTATGGGCACTATGCATTTTTTGTGGTGCCATTTGGACTTACAAATGCACCAACTAAATTCATGTGTTTGATGAATAGTGTGCTCAACGAATATTAATACAAGTTTGTCTTAGTTTTTATGGATGACATTTTGGTGTATTCCAAGAATCGTGAGGAGCATGAAGAACATTTTAGAATGGTGTTACAGGTGTTAATATACCACCAAATGTACGCTAAGCTCAACAAGTGTGATTTCTTCCTGGAGAAATCCATTATTTAGCTCATAAAATCTCAGTCGAAGGAGTGACAGTGGACCCCGAAAAGATTAGGGAAATCATGGATTGACAAAACCCTAGAAATGTCACAAAAGCAAGATCCTTTATAGGATTGGCTGGGTATTACTGAAGGTTCATAAGGGGATTTTCCAAGAGTGGTAATCATATTACTTCATTGCAAAGAAGAGGAAAATTTTTTTTATGGTAACTAGAATGTGAAGATACCTTCTAGCATCTAACGTATCTATTAACTAATGCCCCTATTCTATGGATTGAAAGCCCAAAAAAGGATTTCTTGGTCTATACAGATGCTTACAAGGAAGGACTCAGTGGATTTCTCATGCAAGAAGGGAAAGTGATTTTCTATGAATCACGAAAGATAAATGGGCATGAGAAGAAGTATGTCACCCATGGTATAGAGTTAGCAACGATTGTGCATGCATTGAAAATGTGGAGGCACTACTTGTTCAGGATAATATTTATCCTAATGACAGATCACTATGGTATGAAGTACCTATTCGACCATCCAAGGTTGAATGCTAGAAAGACCAGGTGGATGGTGTTGATCAACGAGTTTGATTTTGAAATCAAACACATTAAAGGGAAGGATAATATAGTGGAAAATGCACTCAGTCGAAGTGTGTGAGATATACACCTAGCAACAACAAGTGTAGGAAAGTCTGCCATTCAAGAGAGGATTAATACCCTCTTGCAGGAATATGAGTTATTCAATCAATTGAAGGAAGGGTTACGACAAAAACCCAAGGAAAAGAGGTATGAAGGATATTAGGTTGGGGTTGATAGTCTGTTGTTGTATAACAATAGGATGTATGTTCCTAATTCAGAAGATTTGAGGCACTAGATTATGTAAAAGTTCGATAGAAGACCATATGTAGGTCACCCTGGTTACCATAAAATTGTGACAATAGTTAGACAACTATATTATTGGCCTAGAATGAATCAGGAGGTTTCTCAATACATTGCAAAATGTTTAGAGTGCCAACAGAAGAAAGTTGATCACAAACATATTAATGGGTTACTAAAACCTTTAGAGATTCTAGGCTGGAAATGGGAAATAATTTACATGGATTTTATTATAGGATTTCCAAATACAATCAAACAAAGTGATGCAATCATGGTTCTAGTGGATAAATTGAGCAAGGAAGCTCACTTCATCCCCATAAAATACAATTTTAAAGACATAGATGTTGCTAACGTTTTTATTAAAGAAATTTTTAGATTGCATAGTTTTCCTAAAACCATAATCTCAGACAAAGATGTTGAGTTCACCTCAAATTTTTTAAAATTTTTGTTTGTAGGCTTGGAAACACAGTTGGAATTTAGCAGGACCTACCATCCTCAAACAGATGGTCAGACCGAAAGGGTAAATAGAGTGTTAGAAGACATGTTGAGGATGCATTTTATGCATCATCCCAAGTAGTGGGAGGAGTATATACCACTGGTGGAGTTTGCATACAACAATGGTTACCAAGAATCATTGAAAATGAGCTTGTTTGAGGTTTTTTATGGAAGAAAGTGTAGAGTTCCAATCAGTTGGGACAATCCAATGGAAAAAAAAACACACTTGGACCAAAATAGCTAAAAGAAATGGAACAGGTCATGGTTAAGATAAGGCAGAACCTGAATGTTCCCAAATACAGACAAAATAGCTATACTAATAACAAGAGAACTCATAGAGAGTTCAAAGTAGGAGACCATTTGTATCTTTGAATGAAACCCAAAATAATTTTCTTGAGAATGGGAGCGTGTGCTAAGTTAGCACCCTGATATTGTGTACCATTTGAAGTCTTAGAGAGAATATGACCAATATAATATAGATTTGCATTACCACCTACTATTAGAGCTCATAATGTGTTCCATGTATCTTTGTTAAAGAAGCATGTACATGAACCTAATCATGTAATTGATTGGATTGTGATACAGGGGGAACCAAAGGGAGAATTACATCTCAAACCCAAATGCATCATGGCCAAGAAATAAACAATTCTTCGAGACTGAGCCATCATGCAAGTCAAGGTGCAATGGAAGCACTTTGGATCAGATGAAGCTATATGGGAGCTAGAAGATGCCATGAGATTGGAATACCCACTTTTGTTTATTGTATAATTGTATATACATGGTGTTTTAAACACTGAGGATGGTGTTTCTATTAATGGGTGGGGGAATGTAACATCCTGTTTCCCGCCAATACTTTAATTATACTAATACTTCATGTAACTGAGTTTATCAAGCATGTAATTATGTTTTGATTTAATGAAAACACCAAACCATTGACTGAGAGGGAACAACCTTAACAGTATTGGCCATGATGCATTAGATGGAATTGATAAAGCAAGTATTGATTGAATGGTTGGGTGAAGAGGAGATGAGATGTATTAGTGAGGAAAACAAGAAGCTTTCTTAGCAAGCCAACTTATGATGGTAAAACATGAGTATACACCCACTAACATACCATAATTCTAGGAAGCCCCATGACATGTAAAAGAATTCACAGAGGTGTTTGGAACAATTAATCACTATTGGAAGTTGGTCTTTAAAGAAAGAGGGCCAATTAAATGAAAAATGACAGGACACCATGGATTTTTCCATTCATACGGGGAATTGCAGACTACAAGTTACATATGTAGGAAGCCATGATAATATCAATAGGATTGGGAAGGACGAGATGAAAGATGGAAAAATACCACCAAACGAAAAATAGAAGAGAAGAAGGGAGACGAAGGAGGGAACAAACAAGAGTGTACACGTAGACAACAAAACAAGAATTGGAAAAAAAAGAGCACAGAGGAAACTCAAGAAGAGTTGAGTCGAAGAATAGATTTCCTTGAAGAAAATATGAAGCTTGCTTGATTTATTAATGATCACCTTGAACAGAGAAGACCCAGATCCAAACTGGAAGATGGAATACATCTTGGTGCTTACTGGACAAAAAGTGACACTGGTAAGGGGAGGTCACCAAGGGACTATACAAAAGGGAAGGAACTCCCTTGTGCATGGGAAATCCAGTTGGGAAACCACCTACAAAACTTGTAGAGTTCTTGATCTCAGTGGGAAAGGGGAAACTTCTTTTGTGTCAGAAGGGGAAGGAGATGAACCTTCCTATATCATTTTAAGTTTGGAAATCCAATTGAATCATTGCCCTGGTGGTATCATGACTTGGCACGGGGGTGGAATACTGTCAGAAGGCACTCTACAGTATGGCCTAAGGTTGGAAGGAAAGGCATCCTCTGTGAGTCAGTTGGTGTAGCTATTTTTCCTTATTAGATAAGTTTTTAACTTATTTTGTTTGAATGTGCATGAAGGATGTATACTTGTATTGTTTAACTGAAAGAGAAATATAAGTGTGTGTGATGAATTGAAACTTTTGAGTAAATGGAGTTTCTTTTGGTAGATGTGGTTAATCTATTGAACTATGAAAAGGAATAAGTATGGATTGTTTATGACCCTAAGAATCTTATAGCCTTTAATGAAAGTTTGCAGTACATGAACAAAAAAATCACTTACTCAATGATGTGAGCATCCTAGTGTCGAGGAGGCCCCTATGCGAAATGGAGAACTTTGAATCTTAAGGAAGCTCCAAGTATTGTATGGAAATCTTGCAAGATATGAAAGATATTCCCTTTGAATTTGAGAAAGTGTAATGGTCGTAGAGGGACTTCGAACCGTTGAATGTTGAGACCGAATCCTATAAAACCCTAAGAAATGACTAAGTCCTAAATCGACAGGTTAAACACTGGAAGGACCTGTGGTGATTTGGGATATATATTGGTCATCGATTCAGTGAGATGAAAAAATCTCAACCCTTCACTCACAAAGGGCATATTTTGGGGGTGACCGAGTGCTAGGACTGGTATAAATTTCGACGACAACAAAGAAATTGTGGTTTAACGATGGTCGTAAATCTAATGAGAGTGGATTGACGAGATATGGATCATTGGTTCCAATTTGATCATCTTCAGGATATGACAATGGTTACAGACTTAGGATAGTCCAAAGAGGAATGATGATGATAAAAGTCTTGAGAAAGAAAGACCATCGTCGATCCTCTATATGCAATGAGGGAAAGATATGATTCGTTGATGAGATGTTTATCATCGTCAGGGACCAGGTAGACGAGAAGTGAGGTCGAGACAGAGATTGATGACAATGATAAAGTATAAGAGTTGAAAAGAATCATTGATTAACATTAGATAAGAGTAACCATCCATTGTTGATCTACATAAGACCCCAATTATATTAGGTGAGGGAGTGATAAATTTAGGATTACGTGGGTTTACAACTTGATATCCATCATGTCCAAGTGGCGACAAGTGTCACTAAGGGATTGGATGAAGGGATGAGAGTGGGCCCCATTGGGCGAGGAGGTCGTTTGGACCTTCACTTTAAATCTTGGTCATCAGATCTATAGGAGTGTAGACTTGGGTCATTGATGCCAGAGGCATCGTCGTCGGGGATAAGAGGGTAGCAAGTTGAGTGTTTTCTAATTGAGAGTTGACGATGATAAAGTCCTAAGACCATCAAGGAATATCGATTTGTTGCAGATGATGACAATCAGATATAGATCGTTGGATCCATATGCATCATCGTTAGAGCATAGAAGTTGACAAGGTTGTGTGCTGGCCAGTAGTGTCGATGACGATGAAGGTATAAGAAAGTTCTAGATTGTTTATCAAGGAGGAGGCAAGATTAAATCTCAGTCATGGATCCCCGTGGGTCCCATCCTTGCACTGTGAGGAGTGTCAGAGACTTGGGTGTTAACCCTTGTGTTATCACTGAAATTTCGTCCGCACAGGGCGACAAGAACTCTGCATCGTCAGCACAGAAAAACAGTCATTCATGGCACAAGGTTAATTCCACAGCACAGCAAAAGGGTCAAAACTATACAAAATGGCCAAAAAATTAAAAGGCGCTTTGCACCCACTAGGCACGCGCGCGCGCGCGTAACATCTTCGTATCGGGAGCGCATATGCGCGGCTGTGGGGTGCAAAACCCGCGCGCCTGCCAAACGGTGCATTTATGGAACTGGTCGGCCTCCCAACCACTAATGGATCGGCTCCCAAGTCGATTTGACACCAAATCAGAGCTCAATCCGCGTGGGGGGGCTGGTCAAAGACCTAATTGTGCCCTAAAGAGCCCCTCTTC
>SNQJ01S0025987.1:123091-133578 GCA_010110895.2 Picea sitchensis
CCAAAATTTAGCATATCGAAAGGATATGCTAAATTTTGGTGAAATCAATTCCAAACCTAACATTGATAAACTTGGATTTGACGCTTGTTCACTTTCATCACTCATATGGGAAGAGGACATGTTGCAAGATGATTTTACACTGTTTATTGTTAAAAAGGACAATGCATTATATCTTATGGAAATCAAACATTCTAAGTTGCATATTCGTTCTTTAATTAGCTCAAATCTAAATGTTTATGATTCACATTTCAAAATGATCAATCTCATCGAAGGAAACATTCAAACCAATGATCCAATTGATTGCGTGAATCCTCCTATGATAAGTTTCCCATTAATATATTTGTTTCATCAAATTCATGGTTTGCATCCCTATTTTTGTGACAGGATCTTAGGATGGCTCGAATATTCATATATAAAAAAAATTCATAATAAAGACAAAGTTGTGCTTGCTTTATTTTTACCTAAGTATCTTGGAAGTAGGCGTGACATATTTTTTTTAGATCCTCCATGTGAAGAAATTAATGAACACTTAGAGAACTGTCAGGAGGATGGGGCATTTCAGCCTTGGTTGATGGTTATTTCATTTCCTCGTAATCCTGACAAGTTTTTCAAACCTACTTACAATCGCCCATGTCATTATGACCCTTATCACGACAAGATTGAATAATGGTTGGAGGATTCATACATCAAGAATATTCCAGGAAATGGTAAGATCATGCTTACTTTGTTTTTAGATGATGATTATGAAGGTAAGTGTGATATGTTTCTGTCATTTTTTGATATATTACCATTCTTATTAGTAATGCGTGATCTTGTTTCCATTGTAGGATTAGAGTTACTTCGATGGCTACATTGGAAACATGACTTCACGTAGTATTCTGATTCGTTTAATAGTTAGGGTAGGTTTAGGAATAGGTTTTCCTTTCAGTTGTATTTCTCACTATTTTTCTTTCTAATAATGCAGTCATGAATGCAAGTGGGTGCACCACGAGAACCATAATACGGTTGTTGTCAGGGAAGTCCCCTTGATCTTTTTCTCTTTGCTTTTAGTTGAATATTTATTTTCAAAAAATGCAGTATCGTCATGAAAATCTTAAATGGAAAGTAAAGAGATAAATAAGTCTGAATCAACCCTGACCCAAGGTACCACGAGTAAGACTGCTTTCCCATCAAACAGGATTTTCCTACTTTTCAGTCTCCCAAGAGATTTGTGGCATGAGGTTTTCAGATGCACCTTCTGTACATATTTGTTTTTTGTTTTTATTGTTTGGATTTCTTTGCTTTCCAATTTTTCTTCACTGGTGTGTTTTGTTTCCATTTATGCTTATCAGTTTTGCTTTTGGAAATACACATACTTGCATTATGAACTGTTAAGACAAAGAAAACAGAAAATTCTTTCTCTGAAATAACTGCTAAAAAATTGTCTAAACATCAATTATAATATACTTCTGAAATTTACAGCCATATTGAGGAAAGACTGTTGTTTGAAAGAAGTTTATTGATTTCAATCTGTAAGTGAAGCCGGTCATGATCATCCATTTTCTTCTTACGTTGTTCCTGTTCGTTAAGGGAATAACTCAGAAGATGTCTCCCTGCTTTCGAAGGTCGGTTTTGTAAATAAACCATCTCTGAATCTTAATGAAGGACAATTTAAAAAATTATTTCAAGGTCTGTAAAAATATGTCCAAAATATTATAATTTTCAACGTCACCCCACTCAATTATATATCTTTAAAAATTAAATAAATCATAAAAGAGCTGTGGGAAGTGCTTGTAAATCTGCCAGGATGCTGAACAGGTCTGCTGGCAGCGGGTAAATGCATGCATGACACCAAGACAACTTCATCGGGGTACTGAACAGGCTTTATGGCAGCGAAGCAATGTCGGGTATATGAAAATTTGCAAATATGGAATCTCTTGACCTTAAAATGTCCTTTATTCTGATCTGGAACTTCTTGACAGGATACGGATATCAGAGTGGGTTAAATGGCAACCCTGTCGATGCTATGGACGCCTGCTGGCAGCAGTGGATCTGTCAACAGTATTGGAGATTTATCTTTAATATCATGACTCATTTTTATTCAGACTGTTATCAGTTTTCATCTTTTAAGCACAGCTGGAAGTTTTTGATTAATGATGATGTTTAAACAATTTTCTGGTTGTTTTTGAGTTAGAATTATTCTCATTATCCTAATCTAGATTTGTTCTTTTGGCAGAGATAGCTGCTTCTACCAGTGTGTCGCCATTTCACATTTTTATCTTTTTCTTATAAGCTGCCTACACAAGGGTTTTGAATCCTCAACACTCGTTGCAAATCTTTAAAACAAAACGACACTATTATCTTGCACTATTCGCACACCTGCCTTTCATTTTCATTTTCACGACTGCAAGCGTGAAAACCTTGAGTCGCAAGTCATGTCGATGGAATTAAAATCATCCTTCGATTGTTATGAATACTCTTGTTCATGTGGTCATTTCACTTCTAACTCAATATTGGTCATACATGTGTCAAAACACCAAACCTTTATTCACTTTGCATTTTGTTAATATGGTTTCAATTTATAGGTTCGCCATGCAATGATTTTTGGTGTCTTTGATTAAATCCTTGGTGCAATGGTTTCATAGAACACATAAATTTTATGATCAAATCTTTGGTGCTATATTCGACATGTTTTGTTTTAACTCATACACATACTATTGTTGAGTTAACATACAGACCAATTGTTGGTTATGAACACTATGGTTTTCAAATAGTTATTGGATATTGTATCAAAATCTTTGGATTGTGATATGAATGATTTGAATTACCAAAGTGTCGTCGATTGTACATGTCGAAATGAATGCTTCGCATGGTTTTATTTCACTCCACCACCCTCGCACACATAGGCATTAATGTCTGCCTTGTATCTCGGGCTACCTCTGTTTGTTTTGGGGAAACCTGTGAGCATTTGGTCCTGTGTCTACCCCGTCCACCTCCCTCATCGGTAACCTTGTTGACCGTGTGCTCCCGGCTATGGCCCTTGTAGTGCGCATAGAACCTAATGGCATCCGAACACTGTTGTTATTTGACAACACTCGTGAGGACCTGAAGAGTAATGGGTGGTTATTTTTCATCCAAAAATTTGAGGGTTTCAACCTCGCGGTCTCTCAACAGTTTTCCCTCACATTCGATGGATGTAGGGCCAAAGTTGGAGACATTCAACTTGAATTGAACGAATAATTCCTCAGTTCAGCCACGGGTTTGCCAGCTAAAGGGCAGAGGTGGTTTAAGAATTCGAAGGTGGATGAAGTGCCATGGCCACTCCTTTTTACCTCAAGAAAAATTATCAGTTGTGATAAAGGTATGCTGGTCACGGCCCTTAAGTCTCGATGGCATGATTTATTGGCCATTATTAAGAAATTTTTTACTTGCGAAGGTAGTTATGGTTTGGTGTTTCTTTACCATCTCCAGCTGCTTATGAATTTCATAGATTTCCCTTTGAATATGCCTCACTACCTTCTACGCAGTCTGTATAAAATGGCTAAACGATTTAAGAGGGAAAAGGCTGACTCCAGCCTCTTCCATCACTGTTTGATCAAAATCGTTATTGTTCATCATTTGAGGCTGAGTGGTGACTGTTGGCAATATTTCCTATTAAGGAATGGCTTTGCCACTCCTGAATGTGGTCAAGTGGATAAGATCATGGTCATTGAAACCCTTGTCGGGCTTGTCGTGCCACCTCCTACACTCTTACCTGCTGTCGAACCCTCAACCTACCCCAGCGCTGACCTACCTGACACCCTGGATGACCCATGTTTAAAAGTTAGTGCTAAGCCTGTTAAGAGGCCTGCGAGAAAGAAAGGAAAGGGCAATACAGATGTCAACAACAAAGGTAAGAAGGTTGCACGCTGGGTATCCAGGTGTGCTCGTAACAAGCCCAAACAAAACATAGACCAGAAGCCAATTGTTTTAAGTGAGGACTCGGATTCTAAGATTGAGAAATTTTTGACTGAGGAGTACCCATACTCACACAACCTCTGTTCTGTTGAACCCTATGACTACGTGTCCAACCTTCCACCGTGCCTTAAGAATAACCCTAACTTCCCCGGGATCAAGTTTGACAGTGGAACCCCTGGTAATTTAAAGGATGCTTCACCTATAGTGACTCAGCCCGATCAACAATAGTGCACTCAATACAACTCTTGGCTCGAACGATACTACACAGATGTCCCTCTATTGCAATCCAAAATTAAGTCCTTAGAGGATCGGGTGACTGTGTTGTCTAAGGAAAATGATAGACTGCAAGCCAATGATAAGAGGCAAAAGACCATGGGTTCTATCGTGTTAAAAAATCTTGAGTCAGCCACGGCCATTGTTAATTCCAAGTTATCTTGACCAAATCGTATCTTTACAGCCAATGTATGATATTTTAACAATGTTTTTACAATGATTCTGTCTATTTTGAATTTGCAAGAATGATTTCGTTTTGAATTAGCATAAACAATTGTGTTTGCAAAAGATTTGTTTGCTAAATTGAATATAGTTCTATTTTGATTGAATCGATTTAATATGATTTGGTTTGTTTTGAATTAGCATAGCTGATTGTGTTTGCTCTGAATTAGTATAAAAGATTTGTTGGATAAATCGAATATAGTTATGTTTTTTTTAAATTGATTAAAAAACGATTCTATTAGTTTTGAATTGGCATAAAAGATTTGGTTTGTTTTAGCGTGAATGATTTGCTTTGATTTGAATTAGTAATTAAGGGTTTGTTTAATAGATCGCATACATTTATGTTATCATTGGATTAATTAAAACGATTTTGTTTGTAAATATGACTAGCTACAGAATCGTCAGATTCTGTAGCTAGTCATAAAATTTGGATTTTTGTTGATTTTACAATTAAAACATTATCTAAAATTGTTTACTTTTTCCTATCTACAAGTACACACGAATTTCAATGGGAATTGGACCTGCTGTGGCAGTTTATAACATGCTTTTTGTTACATAGTTTTGGATTAGATTGTTAGTCTTAGGCAGAAATAGGTATCTGGGAGATTGTTCCCATATTTTGTGCAAAAAGTTTTTGATAATTCCCATAAGGAATGTTTCACCCTGTGGCCTTTATATACTTATTATTTTTGTAAACAACCCATCACTGTTGAGAGAACACAAACTATGGACTTATGATTATACAGACTCGAATAGAAGTGGATTTTTTGTACAGCTTTAGCTTCAATTTATCTTACTTTTGTTCAAGTTATTGTGCATTTTAATTTGTAATCAAATTATTGACTACTTTAGATATCAAGATTTGTTACAGGTTGATGCGTTATGATTTAAATTCTGTCCATATTTGATGTATCTCATTTTACTTACAACAATTACTCTGTTTTAATTTAATAAAAGAAGGTTTATCTTCTTTGTTAAATGAACAACTATGTACAAATCTTTGTAGAGGGATTTATCTTGATGTGATTGTTTGTAAATTATAAAATTGTTGTTGCCATACCCTTTATCTGTTCTGTCATTCGTATTCAAAGAGCGTTGTTGCTTCCTGTTTACAAGAAGCTTGTGGAGGATATGATGCGGGTTTACCTCCTCAAACAATGAACGCAGATGCTTATGCACAGGACAAGTAGGAGGCGATAATTTCAGGTTAGTCTGTTATTTTATTTTAATAGTTTAATTAATATAAGGATTCACTGTAGTTTAGACAGATATATAATAGATTGTTTTTTTTATTACTTAGTTAGATAGCTATCATTTCATTTCTTAGCACAGATTATTATTCTTATTTCTCAGTTAGATAGCTTTCATTTTGTTCATTTCTCATAAAAATTATAAAAAATAAAAAATAACTTCACTGTCATAAGATAATTCACAAATGATTTCACAAATTTTGATTAAAATTTGTATTTTGTAAATGCTGTATATATAATCAAGATTTAATTGTATTGGTAGCTGAACATTTAATGAGTAGAATGATTGCTCTATAATATTAGTAAGTAAACTGTATATATAGTTTTCCATTTGTATATAGTTTGCAGTAGTTATTTTTCACTTAGATTAGTTTCTTTAGTTTAGTTTTTCTTTCACTTTCCTAGGACTTAGATCGGCCAACGGAGCCGCTAAACCTATTAGAGTGAATCATTCCAAATGGCTTGGGTTATTTAGACAACCCTGGACCGGATCCACCCCTCCAGTTGACGAGTAGTCAATTTCGCCCGTCAACACATTCCTAAGAAGAGAAAGAGTAATAATTCTCAGAGTTCTCTAACTGAAGAATTCAATAAGGCTAAGCCATCTACCTTTCAGGGAGAGATAAATAAAGGAGAGGAATCTGAAGCATGGATATTTTGTTTGAAGAAGTACTTTCGAGTATAAAAGTACTCTGATAATACCAAGGCAAGGATTGTTGTATTTAACCTGAATGGAGGGGATTCCATTTGGTGGAAAGACCTCAAGGAATCTAAAGGGATAAAGGAAAGAAAATTTATGTGGAAACAATTGGAGAAATACTTTTGTGAGGATTACAAATCGGAAAAGTATTATGACATTAAAATCAAGGAATTCCATGAGCTTAAGTTGGGATAGCTTACTATGGATGAATATGCCAAAAAGTTTATGGAGCTATAGAGGTATGTCCCCTACCTTAAGGATTAGAAGGAGATAATCTAGTGTTTTCTCAATGGGTTACCACAATCCTACTAAGACAAGATCGAGTTTGATAAGCCCAAGACATTGGAGGACACTTTTTGGAAGGATAAGTTTTGTTATGATCAGTCTAAACATAATAAAGAGCCTTCAAAAGATTAGAAGAGCAAGGAAAAAAGTGGATTCCAGAAGAAGGGATTCAAGTCATTCCCATAAAATAATTCGGGGAAAGATGCACAATTGGGTCAGCCAAGCAGGAGTGTTCATCAACGAAATTTCCCATCTCAAAGCAGAAATAAATCAGCAGAGCAAGAAAGATAAAGAGTAGAGGAGTCCAAGAGAGGACCATTGCAATGTTGTGGATGCAGAGAACCACACCTATTGATGGATTGCCTTCACATGTAGCATGACAATATAATGGTATATAGTGTACAAGAGGTAGCTATAGTCAACAACATAGCCAGAGGTGTGTCGAGAATCTATGCGGCCGTAGAGAAATGAAAAGTAGACCACCAAGCCTATCTGGTGGAGTAGGAAGGTATTGTTAATGAAAAACCTATCTCTATTTTGCAAGGAATTTAGAAACCAATCTTAGTGAGGAAAATAAAAACATTGTAGTTCAAGAAGTTCAACCGAAAAGGGTGTCTCTTGAGTCTTGTATGATATACAAGTACTAAATTCAGTAGAAAGAAAAGAGTTGAAGGTTGAAGATCACCCTATACTATGGGATTTCAGAGATGTGTTTCCATAGGAAGTACTTGGACTGTCTCCAAAAAGAGATCTCTATTTTTCAATAGATCTATGCCTGAGGTAGTACTAATGTTGAAAGTGCCTTACAGGATGAGAAAACTAGAGCTAGTGGAGATAAAGGTGAAACTAAAGGAAATGTTGGATAAAGGTTACATCAAGTTGAGTGTATCCCCATGGGGAGTGTTATCACCAAACAATTGCTCATACAAATACATACAATCGATGAAGAAACAATCAAAACAAATACAACATACAACCAATAATTACAAGAGGATCACAATCAATATTGGCCATATAGTCACAAAAACTATGCAAAAAGATCCTGAGTTTTCATGCACATTCAACAAAATAAGAACACACACATCCACACAGGCTAACATAGAGTACAACGTGCACAGTGCACAGACAGCATGACTGAAAATCAAGAAACTCGCACGGATACGGAAATGGCACATTGATGATTTTGGTCGGGCCTCAACCACTTCTGGGATGAAGTAGATATCGACCATACCCTAAAATATCCCTAAAATTCTGCCTTGGAATCACAAAAAGGATGGGAAGTACATTCAAAGGGATCCCCATTCACATTTGAAACTAGTTGTGAATTATCTAGCAATCCTCCTATAAATAGAGGATCATTGTATGCAAAAGAGGAAGATGTTCATTGCATTGTGATGTTGTCCAAATACTCTTGGAGAAAGCATTTGTTATCTTAAGAATAGCTTGAGAAAACATACCATAGGGAAATATTTCCACCTCTTGGATAGATTTTCCATAAAGTTATTCACCATTCTCAAGAAAAAATAGGAGAGTAATAGCTCTACTTTGAGGGATTCAAGAGCCCTCCCTATGAGGAATAGGGGATTCATAAATCCCACATTTCTCCTCTTGGTGATTTCAATTTCAAAGACCATTCTCTATTGGGTAACCACTCTTTGTGTCAAATTTCATGCATCCTTTGTTTATACTTTCTTAGCTTAGTTCTATTTTCTTCTTATTCATATCTTTCTTTATTTTTTTTCCTTCTAGCTTGTGGGTTCACTAGCTTACTAACCATTGTTATGTGCTTCTTTGTTGGCTTACCAAGGAAATCAAGGGGGTCTCTTTTTTCTCACCCTTGTGATCAAAATCCCCAAACAAATTGGCGACCTTATTTGGGATTGGAATCCAAATTCCTCCTCAATTAGGCTATTATAGCTGTTATTCTCACTTTATGGTGTTTGAGGGTCCAAAACTGGCCCATCCTACCCTTCAGACACTTCAATTATGCCCTATGTTGGATAAATTTATTTCAAAATTACCATCCCACCCTTTCTCTACATGCACGCTAGTTCAGGAAGAACAGATGCGCTGACTGCACATAACCGCATGGATTTTTATCAGAAAACCCATGCATACTGTGCGACTTTTAGGACCAAACCTGCATGGATTCGCATGACTGTGCAAAAAAAAAAATTCCAGTACTTTGTAATGCAGAAGAGTGATACTTAGGATTATTTCTTGCATAGATAATTAACTAAACTAGGCACTTAAAGGGGTAAAAAGAACCATAATATATTTCCTTTTTGTTTCCACATGGATGGCTTATTATAGCATTTGAACTCTTGAGTTAAGTTTCTTCTTTTACAAATCATCAACTGATCGAGACTAGGATATTATTTTTCTAATCTTGGAGTATGCTCTTTCCTCACATATTTGTGTGATCTTGGAAATCAGAAAAAGGGATTACTCAAGAAACCTCCATCTCCCTTTAAAAATCAATCATTTTAGGAGAGGCTAGTACCTCTTAGTTTGCTCATTTTTTGCAACTAAATCAGTCATTTTAGAAGAGGCCAATACCTCTTTAGTTTTCTTTGTTGAAACATAATATAAAATGTTTGTAAGCGCCCATGCATGCCCACATGTGCACAATCTTAGGATAGTTTCAAATTTTTAGAGTAAACCACCTAGGAAATTTAAGGATTTGTAAGAGCCCACACATGCTCACATGTCTTCAATGTAGGATAGTTTCAAATATTTCTTAGATTAGAGAACATTATAGGGATATTAAAAGCTCAAAATTAAGGACCCACATGTCCGCCATGCTAGTTACGTAAAGGTATTTTTCAATTTTTGCAAGGATTGTTTGGAAAATTTAGTAAGTTAGAGATAAGCAACAATTGTAAAAGACCAAGCAATGTCCACATGACAAAAAATTGTTCACTTCACTTGTTAAAAATTCATCCTTCACCCTCACTTCTTGCACACATCACATATTCAAAAGGATTTTTCACTAGATACTTGAAACCGTAGCATGCTCTTCTCACGCTCATAAGCATTTTGGGAAGATCAGAAGGGGTTCATTTGTTTAGTAAAGATCTTTTTGTGCACACCATTTTTAATCAACAAAGTTGGCCCATGACCCCAACTTCACAGCCCATTTTCAAATCCTAAAAGAAACCATAATCAACCCACTTCTAACCTCCATATGAGGAATACAAAATATTTGGTAGTCAAAGTTACGATTTTTGGGATAGGCATCCAAATAACTCCCCATCATCATATTTTAATTAAAACTTAGAAAGTTACAAAATAGGATACCAAAATCCTCCCAATCAAGCATTCCTACACCATAATGCAGGGAGACACCCATGAAGGGTCGAAGGATGAGGTCCAGTTGTTTTGTGTGTGCCTCCTTGGGTCACCCAACCCTTGGAAAACATCCATCCTATGACTGATTTCTGAGGACAAAAATTTAAATGTCGTGCCTGGGAACCCCTCACAACAAAAACCAGGAAAGGGTGCCCCCAAACCATAGAATAAAGGATAGAGAAAAGATGGACAATATCAGGAAAACCAGTTCAAGCCACAAGAAAATAAGGACACCAGAAAGACAAAGAAAGATACCAGGAAGTGGTGTGACTTCCATAAGAGCCCTTTGCATAACACTGCTAACTGCTGCTCAAAGCAATCGCTAGTGGTCGAAGTGAAAGCCTCTGAATCAAATGGATGTTCTGACTCTGAGCCAAAACCATAAAGGGGAAGATGGATCATTTACGTGAAACCCAGTGTCATCGTTTCTACCACCAAGCTCCATCCTGGTGAACTAGACGAGCCAGAAG
>SNQJ01S0025988.1:10251-31396 GCA_010110895.2 Picea sitchensis
ACATGGGTCTTTTTGTTCTTTTGTCCCTATGCTTATGATTTTAATTTTTATTGCATCTATTAGTCTAATTCTTAGTCATAGTTTTGTTTTTCTTTCTCTAACTCTTTTCTCTACAGCTGTCCTGCTCAGCAGACCCAACTGGGAATGCAAGCACCTCGATTCTGCTCACCAAGGTGACTAAAAAGGTGCAACATACTGTCAGACTGTTGAGGTTACAATATATTTAACATCCATTGTGCAGTTAGTTGATTTGATTATTGTCTGGTTGCTTCCATATTGCAGTTAGTATTCATTACTATACTTCCATGGTGGTCGTGAATGTATCAGTAATGGCGATGAATGGAGTATCACTCCCTCAACAGATGACAATGGCTTCCAGGGGCCTTCCACTGGCAGGGGCGATGAATGGAGTATCACTCTCGCAACGGATGCCAGCGGCTTCCAGGGGCCTTCGAGTGAAATGCATGGCAGGGGTTAGTAACTGTTACTGTAAACTTTTTTCAATTGTTGCTGAATTCACCATATGCTATTGTTTTTATAATTTAATTTGCATTTGGATCCACAGCCGAACGAGTCAAATCAATCCACCTCTACGTCTCCTACGAAGGTAAGCCATTAATTGTCATTTTTTACACGAACATGCACTGCACTGGTCACGCATCGAACTAAATTGAGTGGATTAATGCAGGTGAGCCAAAAGTTTAAGGACTTGTTTGCCTTCGGTGGGCCAGCCCTAGAGACCATAAATGGGAGACTGGCCATGCTCGGCTTTGTCTCAGCTATTGGGGTTGAGCTAGCGAGCGGGAAAGACCTCTTATCTCAGCTGGCCACCGGAGGAGTTCCATTGTTTGTTGGAAGTGTGGTTCTGTTCTCAGTGGCTTCGCTGATACCCATGTTCAAGGGAATCTCCAAAGAGAGCAAATCAAAAGCGATAATGTCTGTTGAAGCAGAGATGTTGAATGGGAATTTTGCCATGCTTGGACTCATTGCGTTGGCCCTTACCGAATACGTCAAGGGAGGTCCTCTCATCTCATGATCATTGTCACCATCATACCTCCTTCATAGTGTATTTACTCATGATCATATCATCTCATGATCATTCTCACCATCATACCTCCTGCAAACTTCATAGTAGGATGGAATGAAACCCACTGTAATTACTCTGCTTTATAATATAATCTAAGAGATAAACATTACATAACAACATTTTTTTGGTCACTGATATCCATGATCTGTGTCACTTTGGTACGAATGCTTAAATATTTAACATTAGAAATATACCACTGTTTACATCTTTGGCAGGCAGGTCTTTGAATCGGTGTAATATTAGCATAAATTGTATGAAAAAAACTTAGAAACGAGTATGAGGATCATGCACTTCGTTCGTCAATATATTTCTCCAACGTACATCGATATTCATATTTGAGGAAGCTTGCAGAAAGCCCGTCTATATTCATATTTGAGGAAGCCCGTCGATATTCATATTTCCATTATTTATTGACCATTTTAAGAGATAATTATTCGACCCTATAATGATTTAAACATAGTGTATAATGGCCGCCAGCGTCTGTTTCTTGTTTTCCAGATGGGCACTTCTAAAGATTCCATGAAGATCTATGTATGCTCAAATCATTTCCTTCCCATTCCTTGCACAACAATTTATCAATATTCCCGTACTCGCCACTGTAACAACAAAACTAATAATGTTAATAATGTTACAAAGTAATAATGTTGTATATGATATTGTTCTTTCCAAACCAAATCTTGATGTTTCCTTTCCAAACCAAAGCTTGATGTTGCTACTACCAACTACCTTTACCGCTGTCGTAGGAGCCGGTCAGTACCAAAATTCTTGAATTCTGAAAACAAAAGTTTGATGTTGTTAGAGCTTTTAAATTCTGAAAACAAAAGTTTGATGTTGTTACAGCTTTTAAATTCTGAAAACAAAAGTTTGATGTTGTTACAGCTTTTACAGTTTTTTGATGCAATCAAAATTCAAAATTGGGGTATTCAAAAATGGATTTTAAACAACAAAAAATAGTGATTTCATGCAAATTTATGTCACCACACTTGGATGACATAAGACAAAACTTAGAAGAGTTATCCCACATTAAATTTTTTATTTTCCTTATGATAAATAACAAGCTCAAAATTGAATTATATAATTTATAAATAGAATATACAATTTCACATTATCAAATTATGAGAGATAAGTGCATTCTCATAATTGAAATGAAATGAACATGCACACATTATTACAAAAAAATTTAAATGATATGAACACGCACACACACATTCTAGAATGCTTGTGCGTTCTAGAGAAGTGCACATTCTAGATAATGTGAAAGCCCTAGTAGTGCACATTCTAGAGAATGTGAAAGCTCTTAGAATGCACAAGTTCTATTTTGAATAAGAATTCACAAAGTAGGTATAACAATGAAGTACCAAAGGAATATTGTAGGCATTTGAGGCCATCAACAACATGTTAACTCACCATAAAGGACCTCTCAAGGATATACTTGGTCTCTTGATTGAGATAATCAACATTATGAGTTTTTGAACAATGAGTATGAGTCTCTAGAACTTCCATAGGGCTAGGTGAATAAACCCAAGGGTTAGGCCCTAAATGAAGCTTATAGGCATCTCGGGCCAAGAACGACATTTTGAATGGCTACAAATGACCTCTAACTAGGTATATAGGTAACACTAGCATTTTTCAGCATTGGGTATGGGTTTTGGGGCCTTGGATATGAAAAAGGGATGAAACCTGAACATTAGGCACTAAAGGAAGCTTCTATCCATCCACCTCCAAAAAATATGCCTCGAACAACCACACATGGCCTCTAGATTATATCATTGGACTATTATTATGGATGTTGGTGCCACTAGGTGGTCTTGAGTAGAAGGTACGTGTCCCATGGCCCCATAAACAATCTACCTCTTTTCAGTTCCTCCCCCTTGGCCCTAATGCCCACCTCTCCTCGTCTCATCTATCCCCTAATCTTGTCTCACCTATCTCTTCGTGTATCTATCTCCCTCCCTTACCCATCCACCTTATTATCGCACAATCTGTACTTCCCCAAAGCCTAGGGCAAGTAAGAGATATTAGTGTAATGAATACGATATCCTATCATTGTTGCCTTAATAGGAAATCCCCACTTTTTAGGGGCAAGGTCTACCCTAGGGGAGGTGTAACACCTTGTTTCCCCCAGTTTGTAAATATAACTATATGGGCCAAGGAACTATGGAAAAGTTAAAAGTGTGAATATTTGATTTGATGGACCTTGTGTAGAAGGTCGATGAATGTAAATTCTGTTATTTTAATAGAAAATGGTTACGTGTTGCCTGACTGCTGAAAGAGGGGATGTGCTAAGAAAGACCATGAAATGTTGTGAAAGGTGGTGGAGGGGACCAGGAATGGTTTCATTAACCTCCACTGAACTAGTACCATGCCAGAATTAATTTTCTCAGATTAGAACAACCCCCTGACCCATGAATGAATTATAGTCGGGTTGGTAGGTGGGAAGTCCTCCTTAAGAGTTAATGAGGGGATGGGGTAGAATGCCCATCTGGAAGGTTTCTAGACCTGACCACGGACTGGAAATTTGAGCCACACACAATCTTACGGAAAAAGGCAAGAAAGGGAGTGTGGTGGTGGTAAGGAGAGACCTGCGAAGAGAAATGCAGAGACGGGAGAGAAAAATCTCAGGTATGGAAGGACTAAAGGAGGAATGGTGAGTTATGATCACAAAAAATAGAGATTGAACCAGGAGAAGGAGAGTAACCTTCATCCTTTTCTATTTTCTGTATTGGGAGAAGGAGAGTAACCTTTGTCCCTAACTTCCTTTGAGCTGGAAGTAAGAGATTGAATCTCAAAGCATCGTGGCTTAAGCTCGGGGGCAGTGATAAATCTAGTGGGAGTGACTAAGCCTATGGTTGGGTGGAAACGAACACCCGTTTCAATATTTACATGTCTATAAAGGTTTCTTTCTCTGTATTAAATGATTAAGTTATGAGTATGCGTTCGTTTCCTTGAGAACCTATAATTCTTCTTGTATTTCCATACGCCCCAGTTTAATCACTCGAAGGCGCTTTCCCTAGAAATTTACATCGTCGTTTTGGAGTCGGAGCACACCTCTGGGAATATCTACCAATTTGGAAACTTCACAAGTTACCTTGCCTTGATTCAGAGCTTAAAGATGTGCGAGTCGGGAAGGCATTCCGTTCAAACCAATAGTCTAGGAACTTTGGATATCGAGGCTCCTAGATGACAAGTTGTACCAAGGTCAAGTTAAACCCCGCAATTGTTATGCACCGTCGATCTAAAAATGAAGATCGAAGGTGGGGAATCACTGTGGAGCACGAAGGTGAAAATAGTGGATGCACTAGTTCGCGGCCCGCAATTCACCCTTGTCGTTGATCTCGATGGGTTGGAGGATCAACGATCTCCATTAGACTAGAATCGATCGAGCACTTTCCAGATTGCAGAGGTCGAACTCCCTAGTAAAGAACCCACATGTTGGGACCCCACAATTCCTGTGAACCGTCTGTTGACACTCAGAACTGAAATGGGCTGTAGCAAATCAATCCCGAGGCAACCTCGAACCACTTTGGATTGGGAGCTGCCCCTTCCAATCCGAGAGGGATCTCTCGAACAATGTCACGATAGGAATTTAAGTAGCTTGAAAAAGGTGGGCAGATTTAGGGGTAAAAGATGGTCTTAGATTTGTGGGGTTTGAGGGTTAAACCAGGGAAAAGGTCCATTGGGCATGGAGTCAAATGAAAAACCGAAAAAGAGATAATAGCAGAGATTACATAACTTGCAGAAAGTGAGGCAAAGTAGGTCTATCTTTCAGCACTTTGATAAATCATGATGCGGTAGGGGAAAGAAAAAGAAAGGCCGACATAACAAAAGATACATGTAGAGTTCTGAAAATGTAGATTGGTCTTACACAGCTGATAGCTGGTGCAGAGGAAAGGCAATAAACAAAAACAAAAAACCCAAATCCTTTCGTTACAGTAGTGGTCGTACTAAAGTGTAACGAAGCCTATCAGTTAGAGGAAAACAAAATGTAATGAAGTCGTAATGGATTAAGGAAGACATAAGGCTATGGTAAAACATTTCAGCTGCGAGTAAGGAAACACATAAATGAAATCCAAACAGTTTTAACACATCTGAAAGAGAAGAAAACATGCTGACATAAATCGAATGTGATGAATCTCACAGTCGCAAGCAAAAATCATTTTTATTACTCCAGTTTGGTTTAGAAAACTCAGTCATTACAATGGAAATCTGTTCCAAAATTTTTTTTTCCTTGCTGCGCTCATGCGTGCCCCTGCTTCGTTACATACATCATATCTTTTTAAAAGAAATATCTGAAACTCTTTGCGTTCCAGGAATTTGAAGCGTTTTGTCTTCTGGGCTCCGTGACTGCCAGGTGCCTCTTCCGGAAGCTCTGCTGTTACAAACGTTGGTATGCGCTGGCAAAAAATCGTTTAGGTGTAGAGGAGATGAATTAACAGAAAGCCTTCGAACACAATAGGAATGCAATAAAGATTGCGCTTTGCTTCTCCAATCTTCAGAGTCAGGAATTCCGCTACCTAATGGCCATGCATCAAAATTTGATTTAAAAGATGTGTCTCACACTTTATCGCCTCCAGCTATTTGAATCAGATAGTGCTTTCCCATCCTCCTCATTTAAAGAAACATTCTTCTTAACAGTGAGCGCTTCTCTCACAGATGATTGTATTTCCTTCTTCCTCTTTGACTCTAAAGGATCCAATTCCATCGTCTCTGACCCTCCTTTTAAAAGCCGAGGATCATTCAGTACATCATGACTGCTTTTGATTTTCTCCTTCATAGCTGCCAAGACCTTCTGCTCCTCTTCCGCTTCATCTCTAAAGGAAAGCAAGTTCAACTTGTTTACTGTTTTCTTTTTATTCTCTTTGTTGTGTTGTCGCTGAAAATAAGTCACAAGTAATAATACGCCTATCAAAAAGATATTCTGAATCTAAAGACATCCTCTACAAACGTGTCATGCTTCGCTATAATGCACGTCGTAACCTCAAAATCTCCAAAATATGCCGCCAGGTTACGCACGGCTTTGTCTCTTTCATTTGCTAACATTTTTAAACTTTGTTCCAAGTTCAAAATCTGAAGGCGATAAGCTTCTTCCACAATGATCGCCTTCATAAAAACATCGGTATCTGGAGCAGGCTTGATGCCAACTTGTTTTTCTCCTCTCGAAAGCTCAACCCACATGTCATATCTGGTTCCAAATCCTAGGCATCGGCCAGAGAAGTCCAGCTTGTCCAGAAATCCCTTCTCTTGCAAACTTGCTATAGATTCTTTGATCGCTTGTTCTATGGGACTAAGGACAAGTCCGATATCGTTCAACTTCTTTGATGGATTGTTCGCGTGCCAGGAATCAAGGTTTCACGTATTTAAACAATGTACTCTATATTGTGGACATATCTTGGCCACCATCACTGAATGGCAGCATCCTTGAAACACATACATGTCTCCCTGATGCTGACGGAGTTTCATAGAGCAATATCTGTGCTCTTGCGACGAATACATGCATGAGATTGAACATTTATGAAATCTCCTATGGCGAGTATCACTTTCTCTATTTGAGCCACAAGTTCTCGTGTAGGCGACACAATTTAAAGCTTGAACCATTTTGGACCTGAGAGGGCGACGATGGCTCCTCCAGCTCCCTCCTCATGCTGCATTCATACTGCAGTTCTCACGAACCATCATCCTGGAGTGTCCATCTATAGAATACCATCTTCTGTTGATTCCTGCACCACAAACACTGGCACTATCGAGAGGAAGAGAGAGAGAGTCTCGCAGGAGAGTATCTAGACAGGCGGGCTGCTCGTTTCAGCGTAAGGCATCCCAACTACACTTCGCCTTGACCTCCACGTTCTGCATCACCTTTTGACGAGCGCCTGGTGCATGGTAATTTCCCCCCCATTATCACACGAAGGGTAACGTCCCAGTCACCTTCCATAATACATAATTACCGCATGTGTAGTCTGAATACGACCAACCAACTCCAGTAGGTGATTTTATGAAACGGAAATTCAACCATAGTTTGTGGCAGGGGAATAATAAATTTTCTGTGGCTATGAGAGGAATCTAACATGCAGTGTGACCAATAATAATCTTTCCCCTAGAAATAATCAAATCAATTACATGGAGAAATCCTATTTCTTATTCCACCTCAGACTCCAATGGCAGACGCCGCTCTCCATCGATCTTTTTACCTACTACTTTCTTTGCTTTCGATATTGTATCATTTATAACATCCATGGTTGCAGCATCGGCAATGGTGTCTCCTATACTAATACTGAAACCCTGCTGTAGCAGCCAATAGTTAACGAGCCATTGTGTGTGACCAAAGAATTTACAAGCAGCATCTGGCCCCATCTCCTCCAATATCATTGCCTTGACCCACCAGGCTTGTGAACATCATTTTCATGGCGGCTATCATTTCTGCATTTAATTATCCAGCAACAGAAAGTTGAGTATCGTCTCCTTCAACTCAATGGGTTTCTCCAATGGAGGAACATGCCTGCACTCTTTTATCACTACAACCTTACATTTCTCTCCAATATGCCTTCGAAGAAGATGGGCATGTTCTAGTCTGAAGGTTCGATCATTCTGCCCCTAAATTATTAGAACGTCCTGGTTCACTGTAGGTAGTGGGTGAGAATTCTTTGAATCGATGACAATGGCATCCAAGAGTTGTGCCCTCTGCTCCCTGTACCAGTGTAGTATAGAATTCCATTGCAAGAGGTTTCCCAGTGCTGATGTAATCATCTAATATCCTTTTAGCTCCTTTAATATCCCTGCAACGTAGGTAACACCTCATTACTTGTGTCACACAAAAGAGATTAGGCACATAACCATCTTGCTTCAACATCTCTGAAATTGTATCTACCGCCTCTTTACTGCCCAGATCAACACAAGCATGAAGAGAAGTATGATAAACGGTTAATAGTCTATTAAAGTAACACTGCTGCACAATCTCAGTAGTAGGAATGTTGTAAAGTTCTTTCTCGGTCACACCAATCATTCCATAATCTCCATTGCCACTGGAAACTTCCACAGATGACCAACCTTTTGACTGCTTCACTAGTTCAATGATCTTAGATGTGGTCTCTTCTGTTACAGGTTCCCTGTTCTTGAATGCAGTTATTAGCCCATAATAGCAGAATTTATTCAAACCAAGACTGACAACAGTCATATCACGGACAATTGCATACACTCGATTGACTCGGCCACATGATGCACAAGAACCTTTACTCTCTCATTATAAGTGCTTCGGGTAGCAATCCGATCCTCATTTATTAAATATATCTGCACAACGAAGCAATTCTTTTGAGTATGTGGTCTTCTGGCCAATGGCCTGTATGGGCTTCATTTACTGCACTCATAATTCTGCGAAGGCTGGAACTTTGTTGGGATTCTTTCTCCGGGACTACTTAGTCTTGATCCATATTCTCGTGCTCCACATACAAAAGACAAGTTAAGTGGAGGAATTGCATGGATACTTGCTACAATCTGGGGAAGCAAACTAAGAGCCTTTACAACATTCTCCAATTGACCCTCAGGATACGTCCAAACCTTGCATATGTTCTTCAAATCCATCTTTAGAAAAATTCTGAGGTGCTCCAATGGAGAAAATGCCCGCATTATTAATCAGAATATGTAGGGGACATGTCGAGTATTCCAAGCTGATGCAAACTTTCCAACAGATTCTAGCAAAAGAATATCTAACTCTACCACTTCTATACCAAGAAGGCCAGCCATCCCAGAGAATTCCTTTTGCCATTTCTGTATCAAATCATTGGCAACCCTTGTTTTCCTGCATGCCATAACAACATGTGCCCCTCGTTCTGCTAAATGTTTTGCCATTTCTAGGTTAATTCCACTTGTAGTTGTAACTATAAGGGATTTTTAAGGTGGTAGGCGAGAATCCTTTGAAAGAGAATGTCATAGAGAACAAGAATCCAACCCTTTATCCATTCAATCCATCCGAGTGAGGTCTGTTCTTTTCCACCCATCTGAGCTCCCTCCTCCTTGTGCAGCATAGTCAATTTTGATTTCTGTTACAACACCATCGATCATTGTTGACCTTTGATCTGAGTTTGAAGTGATCCCTGAAATGAAAGGAGTGCGTGGGATCGCGAAAACCTTCAAATAGATCAACCTCAGAAGAGATAGCACTTCCAGGAGCGCAGACGAAATCCAGGAGACGGGCCTGTGGGAGGAGAAAAGGTCGAATCCTTTGAGCACTTAGAAAATATTTTAAGTCGGAGTAAGTCAGAAGCCTGGGAGGAGGAGTGACATTGGTGGTTGGATCACATCACGGAGGCTCGAAAAACGTTTGATCTAAACAAGGTTCATGAAACTTAGCACCTTGCACACGTAGGAGAATAGGACTTACCAAAGTCCTGAAGACCCGAAGAGAATTTGGACCGCCCGATCCAGAGGGACACATGGTGACAGATCGTGGACTTCGTAGAAATATGTTTGAGGGTTTTCGGTTAAAAGCTGAAATTCCCGAACCCTGAAGACCCGAAGTGAATTTGGACTACCTGATCTAGAGGGACACCTGGTGACAGATCATGGACTCTAGAGGAATCTGTTCAAGAGGAGGCAATTTTGAGACTTGAGATATCCAAATCCCGGAGAGACGATAATCCGAAGTAAATATCCTTGTATGATCAACTAGAGTGAATCTAAATCATTAGATTTCCCAAAGTAAATCTCAGGCCTCAGATCACCTGAAGTTGATCGGGGCCGTCGGAGTTCAGAAGAGACATGGCGTAGATCTGTGAGCTCCAGGTAAAGTCCCGAAGTAATTCATAGTCGTTAGGTCTGAAGGGACATGTGGCGACAGATGATAGACTTCGGAGAAATTGCCTGGAGAGTTTCCGATTGAGAGTTGAAACTCCCGAAGCCCGAAACGCCAAAGAGCCTAAGCGCCGAAGGGATGAAATAGATCTATACCGTCAGATCTAGAGGACAGGTGGTGTGAATTTGTAGATTCTAGGAAAACACCCAAAGTAAATGTCGACCGTCGGATCGTCCGAAGTAGATCCGAACCATAAGATCTGGAGAACACATGGTGCGAATATGTGGACTTCGGGTAAAGACCGAAAGTAATCCTTGATCATCATATCCAGTGGACACGCGTTGGTGGATCATAACCTTTGGATAAAAACCGTTGGGAAAAAGGGTGAAGTTTGAGATTTAAGATCTCAGAAGTTTGGAGACCCGAAGGAGATCTCAACCATTGATCGAGAAGGGGGCCACCAGACCGTTGATCTAGTTGAAAGGTCAAACACTCGAAGTAGAAGCATGGCTGTTTATTTAGGAGGACGGGTGTCTATAAATTGCCAACTCCAGAAGATTGATGTACGAAGGAAAGCAGGGTTTGATAATTGAAAATCTTGAAGCCCAGAATCATGAAGGATATCGAATTCGTTGATTTAGGAGGGTAGATCTGGTCTGTGAATTTGAAAAGGGTAGATCTGAACCGTTAATTCCGACAGTACTGTAAAGATCGAGAGATCAACGGTCCCATAGCATTTCGGGGATCAAATGTGTGCAAACTTTACAAAGTTGAGGGCGCACCGCAATCCAAACCCTGGTTTTGGATAAAGGACACATGGAGGCGTGAGGAGGATTGCAGGAAGAAAATTAGTTTGGTTTCAAACCGCCTTTGGTCGCGCTCGCAATTGTGTCTTTTTGCGAGGTCATCGTCCAAGGTCACCTCCGAGGAGGGGTCAAGAAAAAGGGGATAATGCCAACTCTGAGCCTTCGTTGAAGCGTGAAGGAGAATGTTGCGGGTATCGTAAGACCTGTACCAGAAGCCGAAAGGGCCTTTGTTTGATTAGGAGGTGAGACTATCAGGTCTTGAAGTCTTGTTTGACTTAGAGAATCGGAGAACCTTGACCAGAGAGTTGGGTTGAGTCCCAGACTTCCCAAATTAGGAATCGTAGAGGGAAAGGATTTGTTCTTGTAAGGAGGGAAAATTTTGTTTTTATTTTTGCCCCATCGTGGGTGTGTTACAAATTGGTATCAGAGCATGGTTACAATACTTGGCTTGCTTGGGCTCATGGATGAGTCGCTTAAAAACTCTATTTGGAGTACTTTTAAAAGAGTGACACTTTACCTTACCTATTTCTTAAAAGTCTAGTTTAAAATGTTATTAAAGAAAATAATGAAACTTTCTACTGTGTGTATGCATTTAAGAAATTGAACCATGTATTGTTCATGAACTAATAGATTGTTAGCTAAAAATAAGTCTTTTTTTCAACACTCGAGCAGTCAGTAAATCACGGGAAAACTTCAAGAATAAAGGATGGTGACATGTCATGAAGTGGGGGATGGCTCCCACAATAGAGACGAAGAATCTGATGAAAGGAGGGTGGTGGAAACCCCTCCAGGTCTGGCTAAAACTGTAAGGAGACTCAGGGATGAATTACACAGTTGCAAGGATGACAACGAGAGATTGATAAAGGAGCAAGAAAAACAAACAGAAATTAATGCAGTCTTGTTGTAGACCTTGTCTGACATACAAAGGAAACTACAACATGAACCCGCAACCAGTCATGTGGACCGATGACATAAGAAGAGAAGTCGAATTCCACCTGAGATTCAAAAAAATGACTCCATAAGTGACCACACTGGGAGAAGCGCCTCGAAGAAGGCCCAATTTGGAGGTAGGGGACACTCATAGGTAGAGTCCTCTGGAAAGCAAGCTAGAAAATCTGAAGGATCTTCTAGTAGCATAGCAAGATCATATTCCCAAAGGAAAAGAAAGAAGCGTAAGAGTTCAAAAAATCATGATCCTGAAGAATTCAAGAAATCCAAACCACCCTCTTTCGATGGAGAGATTAGGAAGGGAGAAGAGGATGAAGTTTGGTTTCTTGGTTTAAAGAAATACTTCAAAGTCCATGATTACTCTAAGAACTTGAAGGCTCGAAGAGACATCTTTAACCTGAATGGAAAGGCTTCCATTTGGTGGGAAGACCTTAGGAATGTGAAAGAAGTCCATGAGAAGGAACTGTCATGGAAATAGTTTGAGAAATACTTCAGGAAGAAGTATATGTCAGAGAAATACATGGACAGGAAGACTAAGGAATTCTATGAACTCAGGTTGGGGTAACTCACTATAGATGAATTTGTCAATAGATTTCTTGAACTATTGAGGTATGTACCCTACATAAAATATGAAAAAGTAAAAATGCAGCGGTTCATTAGTGGGTTACCTCATACCTACTAGGAAAAAATTGAGTTCGATGAACCAAAGACCTTAGAAGAAACTATCCGGAAGCAAGGTATTGTTATGAAAAGTTTGGGAATAAGACAAGACCTCTCGAGGACTAGAAGAAAGGGAGTATCTTGGGATTCCATAAGAAGGGGTTTAAATCCTCAAGATTGAAGAACTATAGAAAATATTCTAAAAGGAGCCTTCCTACTAGAAGTGTATATCAGCAAAATTTCCCCTCTCAAAGTGGAAATAAAAATTTTAAGACAACCCCAGGAAACACTGATAACCTAAAGAAGGAACCCTTAAAATGTTGGGGTTGTGGAGAGGATCATAAATTGACGGATTGCCCACATAGACAAAAAAAAAGTAAGAAAGTCTACAACATCCAAGAAGCGACCACCGTCAATGATGTGGCTAGGAGCATGCCATGAATCTAGGCGGCCTTGGACAATAATCAAGACGACCACCAAGCTTCAGTGGTGGAGCTGGAAGGTATGATTGTCGACCATCAAGTTTCTATTTTAATTGACCCAGGTTCTAATTTGAGTTATGTGGCCCCTCATACTGTTGATAAGTGTAAACTGCAACCAATTAGTCATGTTAAAACATGGTTGGTGCAATTATCCACCGGGACCAAAAGAAAAGTGGCAGAGTTCATACCAGCCGACCAATTCATCATGGGTGGATTGCCCACCCAAGTGACCCTCAACGTACTTCCCCTGGGATCTTATGACTTTTTGATTGGTATGGATTGGTTGGATTCTTACAAAACTAAATTGGACTATTATCATAAAACTTTAGAATGTGTAAATGAAGAAGGGAGAAATAAAACCCTCCAAGGGATTCAGAAGCCTGTCTCATTGAGGAAAATATCCACCCTTCAAATGAAAAAGTATTGCAGAAAGGGTTGTTCCTTATATTCCATACATGTATTAGAATCTGTTGAGGATGACAAACCAAACCTAGAGGACCACCCCATATTAAGAGAATACAAAGACATATTCCAAGAAGAAGTACCGGGTCTACCTCCAAGAAGGGATATTGAATTCTCGATAGAACTTACACCGGGAGCGGTACCAACATCTAGAACTCGATACATAATGAACACGCTAGATATGGTTGAGCTCAAGATACAACTAAAGGAGATGATGGAAAAAGTCTACATCCAACCCGTTGTATCTCCGTGGGGAGCGCCCGTCTTTTTTGTGAAAAGGAAAGATGGTACACTCCGACTGTGCATAGATTACATACAACTCAATAAGGCTACCATAAAGAACAAGTACCCCTTACCAAGAATCGATGACCTGTTCGACCTATTGGGAGGTGCATCCATCTTCTCCAAGATCGAAATAAGGTCTGGCTACCATCAATTCCAGATTAAGGATGAAGACATCGACAAAACAACCTTCAGAACGAGGTATAGTCACTATGAATTCGTAGTGGTGTCGTTTGGGTTAACCAATGCCCCCGCCACTTTTATGTGCTTGATGAATAATGTAATCAACAAATTTATGGACAAATTTGTATTGGTTTTCATGGATGATATCCTAATATACTCCAAGAATAGGTAGGAGAACGAAGAACATCTTATACTCGTACTTCAAGTACTAAGAGAGCATCATCTCTACGCTAAGTTTAGAAAGTGCGACTTCTTTCAGAAGCAAGTCCATTACCTAGGCCAAGTAATTTCTAAGGAAGGAGTGGAAGTAGACCCCGACAAGATCAGATCTATTATGGAATGGTGTACCACAAAGGATGTATCTGATATTAGATCCTTCATGGGCTTAGCGGGATACTATAGAAGGTTCATAAAATGGTTTTCCAAGATTGGCTATCTAATCACTTCCCTTCATAAAAAATGAATTAAATTCATTTTGACATCGAAATGTGAAGAAAGATTTTAGGAACTAAAATACCTCTTGACCCATGCACTCGTGCTAAAGATTGCAGACCCAGATAATAATTTCCTTGTGTGTACATGTTCCTGCAAGGAAGGACTTGGAGGAGTCCTTATGCAAGAGGGATGTGTAATTTGCTACACGTCTAGGAAATTAAATGAGCACAAGATCAATTATGTGACCCATGACCTAGAATTGGCTTCCATAGAACATGCTTTAAAACTGTGGAGGGACTACCTCCTGGGTAGAATATTTGTGCTTATGACAGATCATTGTGGATTGAGACATATGTTTGATCAACCAAAACTCAATTCCAGGAAAACTAGATGGATGGCTCTCCTAAGTGAATTCGATTTCGAAATCAAACACATAAAAGGAAAGGAAAATAGGGTGGCTAATGCCCTTAGAAGGAGTATAAAAATGATTCATCTAGCAACAGTAAGCACCTGTGAAATGGATGCCAGGGAAAGATTCATAAATGTACAAGAGACAGATACAAAATTTGAAGATTGCTTAGAATAGATAGAAAAGTTATGCCGACAGGAAAAGAACTCCCCGAGAGTTCAAGACTGGAGACCATGTCTATCTCAGAGTTAGACCCAGGAAGAGTTCCTTGAGAATGGGAGCCTGTGAAAAATTGGCACCTCGGTATTGTGGACCCTTTGAACTCCTAGATAGAGTGGGACCTGTAGCCTATAGGCTAGCACTTCCTCCCACTGTAAAGGCACACAATGTTTTTCATGTTTCATTATTGAAGAAATATGTACATGATGCTAATCATATAATTGATTGGTATGTGATCCAGGTGGAGCCGGAGGGAGAATTCCCACCGGAACCCCAATGCATATTAGAAAGGAAGGAAACCTCACTCAAGAACCGAACCATTGCACAGGTCAAGGTGCACTGGAAACACTTTGGCCCAGATGAGGATACATGGGAAATGGAGGATGGCATGAGATATGCATATTTGATTTTGTTTACTCCTATACATACATGTCATGATGACAGATAGAACATTGAGAATGATGTTCCTTTAAGGGGGCGGTAATTGTAACACCTTGTTTACCCCAGTTTGTAAATATAACTATATGGGCCAAGGAACTATGGCAAACTTAAAAGTGTGAATATTTGATTTGATGGATCTTGTGTAGAAGGTCGATGAATGTAAATTCTATTATTTTAATAGAAAATGGTTATGTGTTGCATGACTACTGGAAGAGGGGATGTCCTAAGAAAGAACATGAAATGTTGTGAAAGGTGGCGGAGGGGACTAGGAATGGTTGCGTTAACTTCCACTGAACCAATACTATGCTGGAATTAATTTGCTTAGATCATAACGACCCCCTGACCCAGGAATGAATTACATTCGGGTTGGTTGGTGGGAAGGCCTCCTCAAGCGTTAATGAGGGGATGGGACAGACCGCCCATCCGTAAGGTTTCCAGACCTGACCACAGACTAGAAATTTCGAGCCACACACAATCTTGCGGAAAAAGGCAAGAAAGGGAGTGTGGTAGGGGGGAGATACCTATGAAGAGAAATGAAGAGATGAGAGAGAAAAATCTCGGGTCCGAGGAAGGACTGAAGGAGAAACAGTGAGTTCTGATCACAAAAAATAGAGATTGAAACAAGAAAAGGAGAGTAACCTTCATCCTTGTCTATTTTATGTATTGGGAGAAGGAGAGTAACCTTCCTCCCTAACTTCCGTTGAGCTGGAAGTAAGATATTGAATCTCAAAGCATCGTGGCTTAATATTGGGGGTGGCCAATGATAAATCTAGTGGGAGTGACTAAGCCTATGGTTGGGTGGAAACGAGCACCCCTTTTAGTAGTCACATCACACTCTATGGTTCTGATAAGTGTTTCTTGCCTTATGTTTTGAATTGTAAATAATGGATGCATGCGAGTATTTACATGTCTATAAAGGTTTCTTTTTCTGTATTAAATCATTAAGTTATGAGTATGCGCTCGTTTCCTTGAGAACCTATAATTATGCTTCAATTTCCATATGCCCCAGTTTAATCACTCGAAGGTGCTTTCCCTAGGAATTTACATCGTTGTTCCGGAGTCAGAGCAAGCCTCTGGGCATATCTACCGATTTGGTAACCTCACAAGTTACCTTGCCTTGATTCAGAGATTAAATCTCTGTGAGTTGGGAAGGCATTCCCTTCAGACCAGTAGTCTAGGAACTTTGGAGCTCGAGGCTCTGAGATGACAAGTTGTATAAAGGTCAAGTTAAACCCCGCAATTTTTATGCATCGTCGATCTATGAACGAATATCAAGGGTGGGGAATCACTGTGGAGCGTGAAGGTGAAAATAGAGGACGCGCTAGTTCGTGCCCTGCAATTCACCCTTGTCATTGATCTCGATGGGATCGAGGATAAACGATCCCAGTTAGACTAGAATCAAGCGAGCACTTTCCAGATTGCGGAGGTTGAACTCCCTGGTAAAGAACCCGCATGTTGGGACCCCACGATTCCTGTGAACCGTCGATCGTTGTTGACCTTGGATATGAGTTTGAAGTGATCCTCAAAACACAAGGAGTGTGCAGGATGACGAAAACGTTCAAAGAGATAAATCTCAGAAGAGATAACACTTCCAGGAGCGCAGAAGAAATCCAGGAGATGGGCCCATGGGAGGAGCAAAGGTCGAATCCTTTGAGCACTTAGAAAATATTCTAAGTCGAAGTAAGCGAGAATCCTAGGAGGAGGATCGACAATGGTCATTGGATCACACCGTGGAGGCTCGACACCTGTATGATCTCAATAAGGTGCATGAACCTTAGCACCTTGCACACGTAGGAGAAGAGGACTTATGAAAGTCCCGAAGACCTGAATTGAATTTGGATCGCCTGATCCAGAGGGACACATGGCAACAGGTCGTGGACTCCGTAGAAATCTATTCATGGGTTTTCGGTTAAAAGTTGAAATTCCTAAACCCTAAAGACCTGAAGTGAATTTGGACCACCCGATCTAGAGGGACACGTGGCGACAGATCGTGGACTTCGAAGGAATCTGTTCGAGAGGAGGCAAGTTTGAGACTTGATATTTTCAAAGCCCAGAGAGCTGATAATCCAAGGTAAATCTACCCGTCTGATCAACCAGAGTGAATCTGAATCATTAGATTTCCCAAAGTAAATCTTAGGTGTGGATCACCCGAAGTGGATCAGGGTCGTCAGAGTTCAGTAGAGACGTGGATTTGATCTGTGAGCTATGGGTAAAGTCCTAAAGTAATTCATAGTCATCAGGTCCGGAGGGACATGTGGCAGCATATGGTAGACTTCAGAGAAATCACCTCAAGAGTTTTCGATTGAGAGTTGAAACTCCTGAATTCTGAAATGCCAAAGAGTCGAAGCACCGAAATAGATCTAGACTATTAGATCCAGAGGACAAGTGGTGTGAATCTGTAGATTCTGGGCAAACACCTGCAGTAAATGTTGACCGTCAGATCGTTTGAAGTATATCCGAACCGTAAGATTTGGAGAACACGTGGCGTGAATCTGTGGACTGCAGGTAAAGAACCGAAGTAATCCTTGATCGTTAGATCTAGTGGAAACACGTCGGGGGATCATAACCTTCGGATAAAAACCGTTGGTAAAAAGGATGAAGTTTGATATTTGAGATCTCAGAAGTCTGAAGACCCGAAGGAGATGTTGACCGTTGATCGAGAAGGGGGCCACCGAGCTATTGATCTAGTTGAAAGGTCAAACACCCGAAGTAGAAGTAGGGTCATTGATTTAGGAGGAAGGGTATCTGTAGATCACTAACTACAGAAGATTGATGTACAGAGGAAAGGGTTTGAGAATTGAAAATAACGAAGCCCAAAATCACGAAGGATATCACATCCGTTGATTTAGGAGGGGCAGATCTGGTCCATGGATTTGAAAAGGGTAGATCTGAATCGTCAGTTCTGACAGTACCGTCAAGATTGGGAGATTGATGGTCCCGTAGAATTGTAGGGATCGAAGGTGTGTGAACTTTAAAAATTTGAGGGCAGGCTGCAATCCAAACCCCGGTTTTGGAGAAAGGACACGTGGAGGCTCGAGTTGGATTGTGGGCAGTAAAGTAGTTTGGTTTCAAACCGCCTTTGGCCATGCCAATGATTGTGTGTTTGCACGAGGTCATCATCCAAGGTCACCTACGAGGATGGGTCAAGAAAAAGGGGCTAACGCCAAATCTAAGCCTTCGCTGAAGCACAAAGGAGAAGGTCATGGGTATCGTAAGACCTGTACCAGAAGCCAAAAGGGCCTGTGTTTCATTAAGAGGCAAGAATATCAGGTCTCGAAGTCTTGTTTGACTTAGATAATCAGAGAACCTTGACCGGAGAGTTGGGTTGAGTCTCGAACTTCCGAAAATAGGAAACGTAGAGGGAAAGGATCTATTCTTGTAAGGAGGACAAATTTTGTTTTATTTATTTATTTTTTATTTTTTCCTCATCGTGGGTGTGTTACAGGAGGAGTCCCCGGTAACCTAAAGGGCTAGAAAATCATTGTTATGTTTGAGATATATTCCCCCCTCTCATTGGTTACCATATTCACTAAATTTGTTTCCCAAAGATGAGGTTAATGAAGTGCTTGATGTACATGCCCATAACAAGACATAATAGCATGCATATACAATAATTCCAGGTACAAATATGATAATAACACTACAAGAGACAATGGGCAATGAAAATAAGTGCTAGCTGCAGTTAATAAGTTTACAACAACAATTGATAAAATGTAATAGATGCAACAAATACTCAGAATTGCTTGAAAAGATAGTAAAAAGATAACATTTACTAAGTAGAATGATAATCAAATGTCATTTACTACGAATAATGATAATCAAATTCCATAAGCAACTTATGAATTGTTTAGCTACCATTCAAAGTCAATTATGCAGAAAATTTGCTACATTTAGATGGTTGTAGTTATAACAACAACAAATAAGTTAGTGATCTAGGCTAAACTAGGGTTAGACATAGTTAGTAAAAGCTTAGGAGAAGCGTGCTTGAGTTTTAATCAATCCTTCAATAAGAGAGAGGCAATAAATTGTGCCTTCTAAAGCTTATGGATTCAAGTGCACAACTTCTTGAAAGTCTACAATTCAATTTTGATAATGCACAAAATTCTAAGAGGGAGAATGCATTGGCGAAGTAGTAACTTAATTCCCCCTATGCATTTTCCTCAATAAAAAAGATAATAGGGTGTAAGCAATTCTAGGCCCTAACACCTTTCTCTCCCCAATATTCTTATGGGATAAAACTTAGGCAAAGACAACTATGTCAAAACCTTAGAGTGCTAGCAATTAAGGGCTCTAGGGTTTCACTAGTCACTAGATCAATTCAATGAAAAGCTTGGAAAATAGAAAGTAAGAAAGTAGAAATTAAAGTTCCTTAATTCAAGCATTAAGTATACCATGCAATTTCATAATCTTGTATGAGAAAATAAAACCATACATAAACCATTCAATAGATGACAAAAAATGTGTATTTTACTTACTTACACCAAGAATAATCATGAAAATACCATGCAAGATCACAATAAAAGCTTCCAAGATTGATCCAACCTGCAAAAACTAGCCTTAACAAGAGTGCACATCACAAATTCAGCCAATAGCCCTTACTAGGCCACAAATTTCAGACCTCTCCTCTTGTGTGAGGAGTTCTACTATAAAAATGAATGTACTTTATGTTTATTTATACAAAACTGGTGACCTTTAATTAATTTGATGTCAAAGTAAGGCCAACCTGGCCAATTTACAAATAAATTCAAATTTGACATAAATAAAATTAATTAACATCTAAAGACACCTCCAAGGGTGACATCATGCCCTTCTAGGGTGACGTTGAGGCCCTAAGGTGGAACGTTGAGCCTAAAATCTAGAACGCTTGGCCTCAAAAGGCCCCAGATGATTCCCACACGTGCCACTAAGATAAAAAAATTCCTCCAAAATGAAAACCCTAGCTCTGGATGACATCTAGGGTCATGATGGTGATGTTGTGGGCCTTCTAGGGCCAATGTCCATAAGGAAGAGAAAGATCCCCCCGGGTCTAGGTCTTCCAGGGTGCCTCCAAAGGAAACATCCTTCTTTCTTCCTTGTGAAAATGATGTATTCTTGCCTCTGGGTGGGGTTACAACATCAATATATGAGATTTAAGTCCCCATGAATGTATGATGTAGTCGTTCCCTCGCGTGTACCTCTCCATCGGGAAAGGTCATGTAGAAACAACAAGTATGTCCTCTAGGGGTTCATAAGTCACAGGGATCATAACATGTAAATAATATCCAATAATTAAATTACCAAAACATGTGCATCAAACCCCCTTTAACTGAGACAAATGCTCAAAGACATTATGTAATTTGACAAGTTAGGTTAGGAGAAGGTCTCAGGGTGTCCTATTGGGACAATCTTCCTCAAGTTTGGGGTGTTTCCCAGGTGGGAGCCAATCCAGGTCATGTAAGTGTATGAGGTGGAAAGTGAAAGTGTTTGGGCATGGGGTGCAATAATAACAAGGAAATGTAAGTCTTACCTCTGGGCGAATTTGTAGAGGGAGAGTTGCACCTTATCATAGATACAATTGTTTCCTATCCCATTTGTTTCCTTTTACTCTTAGGTTTATTTATTTTTATTTTTATTTTTTTTCTTTTGTTTGTCAAGGAAATAGTTGAGGGACACTATTGTGGCTTGATGGCGAGATGTGGCAATGTTATCCACAAACATTTCATGGAGACGAGAAGGATGTCTCGTGATGAGACCCCATTTATCTTATCTATGCCACCAAGAGTCACTACCATGGTTTGGTGACCAGATAGGTGGTGTTGCTTCCTTATACACATCCGGGAGACGTGGAAGAAATCTTCAATCCACTCGGTGTGTCCTTGGGGGAAAGTGAGGGTTAAGGTGTTGTCACCTAATCCTCAACTCCTCCGTCTAGGCCAAATCCTAGCGAAGCCAAGGGGGGTAGTCCCTAAC
>SNQJ01S0025988.1:82659-103302 GCA_010110895.2 Picea sitchensis
TCTCCTAAAATATAGGAGACTAGATAATGACTAATTATGACTAATAAACAAATAAAAACCTTAGGAAAAAAAATCCTAGGTGTGTGTGAAGTAACTCCAACACTATATGTGTCTCTAGTTTCATTAGTGATATATTTGTGTATCCTATGCAAAAATAACTTAAAAAATATGGATATTGAGAGGTATGGTTTTTCATTTCAACCCTAAATATAAGACAACCAGATTAACAAACACATACACTATAGTTTCCACTCTCTCCCAAAACAAATTGAATTGAAATGAACACGAACACATTCTAAATATGAGGCAACCACATCAATATACACTTACACTAGAGTTGTCACTCCCTCCCCCAAAAAAATTGAAATGAAATGAACACACACACATTCTAGAGAATCTCCACATTCTATAGCATGTGAAAGCTCTTAGAATGAAAAAGTTATCTTTTGAATAAAAATTCACAAAGTAGGTCTAACATTGATGTACCAAAGGAATCTTGTAGGCATCTAAGGCCATCAACAACATGTTAACCCGCCACAAAGGACCTTCCAAGGATATCCTTGGTCTCTTGATCACGATAGTCAACATTATGTATTTTTGAGAAATGAGTATGAGTCTCTAGAACTTCCATATGGCTAGGAGAATAAACCCAAGAGTTAGGTCCTAAAGGAATCTTATAGGCCTCTAGGGCCAAGAACGACATTTTGAATGGCCACAAATAACCTCTAACTAGGTATATAGGTAACACTAGCATTTTTTAGCATTGGGTATGGGTCTTGGGGCCTTGGATATGGAAAATGGATGAAACATGAACATTAGGAGCTAAAGGAATATTCTAGCCATCTAGGGACAAAACATATGCCATGAAGAACCACACATGGCCTCTTGAGATTATCATTTCCCTATTATTACAGATGTTGGTTCCACTAGGTGGTCTTAAGTAGAAGGTATGTGTCCCAGGGCCCCATAAACAATCTACCTCTTCGCACTTCCTCCCACCTTGGCCCTCATTCCCACCTATCCTATTCAAACCTATCCCCTAGTCTTGTCTTACCTATCTCTAGTCTTGTCTCACCTATCTCTTCTTGCATCTATCTCCCTCCCTTACCCATCCACCCTTTGCCTCTTCTCATGTCATCCCCCTTTAGCTCTCTTGCACCACCTCTTGATTTCCACCTCCTATCATTTCACCTACCTCCCCCTCTTATTTCCCTTCCCCCTTTTCCACCCATACACATCCACCTTTCCTCTCCTATCACCTCCTCTCCCAACCCCTTCTAACCCTCCACCCCCTCTACTCCTCATCTCACCCCTCCCCTAGCCCACCAAATCCCCCCTTCCCCTTTGCCCCACCTTTGTCTCTTCTCCAGCTTCACCTTCATATTACCTCACCCTCCCCCTTAGCTCCTTCCTTATATCCTTCATGCCCACCACTCCCCCTCCCCTACCTATCTTCCCTTCACATTTTATGACCTTCTACCCCTTTTTCTCTCTCACTCTATCCCCTCATGCAAACCTCTCTTGATCTCACCTTCTTCCTCTCTTCTCCCCCCTTTCCCTTTTACTTCCATACCCATCCACATTCTCCCTCATATCACCTCCTCTCCCATCCCTTTGATGTATTTTACCTCATTTCCTTCATTCCCAACACTCCCCCTCCCCTATCGACTGACCCTTTTCCTCTTCTCACCTCCCTATCCCACGACATCCCCCCTTCCCCTCTCTCCCTTGATCACCTCCTCTCCTTCTACCCCTTCAATTTACTAATCCCCCCTCATTTTATTTATCTATCATTCATCTCTTCTCACCTCCTCCCCCTTTTCCCTTCCCATTCCACCCCTCATGCTTGCCTCCCTTGGTATCACTCTCTTCTCTATTTCTCTTGTTGAAACAAAGTTTATTTTTCCTTCTTATAACCTAAAACTCAATTTTTCTTTGGTTATGGAGCTACTCTTAGTTCTAAAAGGAGTAAAAAAAGTCTTTCAAGATTTTCGGGTTTTGTGTTTCAGCTATTCACGAAGTATGGTTTTTAAATAACAACTCCAAAGTTCCGATACCAAAGTCTCAAAAAGTAATTGCTTAAAATAAATTAAGCTGAATTAAAAGGAATAATTAAAAACGTTTAACGAATTTCTAAGCCTTTCGTACTTTATTTTTCGGCCATCTCAACTTAAACAACAGTTCAATGTCCTGATGTGCCTTTTTACGAAATCCCTTTTTAATCGAGATTAATTAAATTTTAAACATACTTAACAAATCGTTAATCAGTCGCATTTCGGAAAATCAAAAGAGTTATCATTTTTCACACTCAAGAAACCCCAAAGTCCGAAATCCTGAAAGTATTAAGCGCTTAAGCATAATTACCTTAACTTTAAAACAAGGTTAATGATATTAAATGACTTTTCGCGTTTCGCTTTTTGGGAGTTTTCGAAGACATTCCTTTCGAAATCCCAGTTTTGAATCATCGATATGTGGCAATATTTATAATGGATTAATGGAGATATTTTTAGCATAATGTGTGTATCTACAGGTGTACCATCCCCATTTAAAGCATTTAAGTTTTTATCACCGGTATCAATATGTTCAATTTAAAGCAAGTTAAGGGTTAATGAAGGTTTGTTATTTCGAATTTCATTTTTACTTTCAAACAAGAAACGAGTTACATTCAAAAGAGCTCACACATTTCTTCTCTATAACATGTTTTCACTTTTAGAACAAACATCATGGCACCCAAAAAAGTGCCTAAGAAGAGTGAGGAGGCTGGTGAAAGCTCAAATCTGGATGAAGATGTTATATCTGATACTACGCCACATGTTGTGGATTCAGTCAAGTCCTGGAGGCAAATTTTTGAAATCCTGGAGTATGAGGTTAGGAATTTCCCTGATGATTTCGGAAATGAAAGGACTGAAAATAAAATCAGAGATATAGATGAGTCTGAGCTCCACAAGATAGCCACATGAGTGAGACTCATGCCATACAATGACATGATAAGCTGGGCTTTAGAAAAAAATGACATTCAGACAAGGAGCATTCTAAATAGCCAAAAAGTCGTCGTCGACTCATTCAGACTAGAGCACATCAAAGTAATGTATAAACTACCCTTTGTTTCTAAATACATTTATAATGCCGAATTTGTAGAGGAATTTAAAATAAAGGAGTGTACAGAATTGGATCAAACATATCTAGGTATAATCAAAGATTGGTGGGGAATTCCAGCTAAATTTAGAGCTGATACCCATGGAGTTTATGCCATAGCATTGTTAAATGAATACATGGTTTATATAACAATGATGTTATTTATATTGTTTGGGAGGAAAATCCCTACCCATTTCCCAGTGGAATGGGTGCCAATTATACACGAGGTATCTGAGGGTTACACTTTTAACTAGGGTAAAATTTTATCAGATAACTTAACCAAGGAGATTGCAGAGTACCAGATGGAAAAATCGAAAGGTTGAACTATATATTTTTACATGTATGCATATATTATGGATGCTATCTGTTATATGACTCCATTCCCCTTGATGAATTGGAGTTGGAACCCATCTTGCGCTGAACCCATTCATGTTTATCACTCTAAACTATGGGAGAAGAACGTTAAAGATTTATTTTACAAAATTTTCCACTATGTAGTGATACCTGTGCACCAAATTTTGTATGGTTATGAACCCCCTCGGATTTCAGAGAAAATCATGGGAAACCTCAAAATGATCGCAAAATGGTTTATTGAAGAGAGTTTCTCTTATGTCAGAGTTTTCAGGTGCTTGATCCCTCCTCATGTAGGTCTAAAGTTCCTTCCTGACAAACTGGTGTGCAGGGAAGTGGCATATCATATAATAACATGAGGCATTGGTACAGAGTTAAAAGAATCTCAGAAGAAATTATGGCCAGATTTTCCTGTGCAGATTGGGAAGTTTTCATTGCTTAATCTTGGCCATTCTAAAGTGGAAGCCGCAACATTAGAAGACATTAAGTTGGTATATCTTGAACTTGGAAAGCATGACCCCTACCAAATTGTGGGAAATCATATAGCTCATTGCAACATGAAAACGTTTGAGCATGAAGACTCCCCCTGTGACGACATATTCAAAGGAGCCATAGCATATGAGGAGATATTAGAGAGAGTCCAGGCGTTACCCCCTGACCTGTAGACCAACTTTCTTGCTTTCCAGAAGCATAGATGGAATGGGTTGCCAAAAATACTACAAGGGGAATCAATAACCTCTCCTTCAGAATAAGAAGGGGTACCTCCAGGTTTCAAATCAAAATATCAAAATAAAGGTACTATAGAGGAGAACTCAAAGAATCCTAAAGGATCTTCACAAATATCAGAAGCCTCGTGGACAGATCATCCAGGGTCTAAAAGAAATTCCAAATCTGAGACTCTTTTAAAATCAGATCAAACGATTCCTCCTTCATCATCAACTATTCTTGTCGATAGTCCCAAAACAACAGAAGGAACATAACTCACAGAGTTGGGTATCCCTATTACATAATTGACTCCTTTACAGTGAACTTTCGGGACTCCTCATCTGTTAGTTATATATGCAAGTGACCTTAGTCCAATCTCTAGAGAAGAGATACCTTCCTCTGACTACTTTTTCAGTAAAAAGAGGAAAGTTGTAGTGAAATAAGAAATGCATTTGAAAGGAGGCACACTGGTAAAGAAGCATAGAGTGCTCGTAGATGGACATAACCTAGAAGAGGAAGCTTTCTCCATGGAAGTAGTAGGCTCTATGGGAGCTTTGGAAACAACCAATTTATTCACAGTTGACAATATGAAAACAAGATTGGAACAAAGGAATCAAATGATAGCCCAGTTGCAGAGTCAAATAAAAAATACTGTGAAAAACATCAGAGAGGAGATAAACAAAGGGCTATAACAAGCTAGATCCATTGACAAACAGGAAATCCAACTGCTCAGGTATAGCTTGGATGAGATGTATAAGAAGATACAAGCCAGTTAAGGGCAAGTCATCCAATAGGAACAATTAGTGAAACAGTTGCAAGATAGGCTGAATTCTATTCAAAATCAGGTGATAGATTTAAAAGTTTTTCAAGCCCAGGCACTAGAAGTGCATATGAAGATAGAAGTAGAGCAACAAAGATTGATTTCTAAAATAGAGGTTGTTCATAACTATTTCCAAGAAGTGAGTCAATATTTCGATAACATTATTTTCAAAGAAAAAGAGGCTAAAGTAGCCCAGGCTACTTTTCAAAAGGAAGTGGTACTTTTGGAAAAAGAAGAGGTATCAGGAATTCCAAGGCTATCTGTGGCAGAGCAGATCAGGGGTGATATAATGCTTAAATTATGGGAGACCAACATAGTCGAAAGCAACAAAGTGGCCAAGGAAGTCAAGGATGATTATGAAGAGGCCTTCAACTTGATAGACAAAGGATTGTTAGGCATTGGAAAAGATGATTTTCCTAGGCTACTAGGACAGATCAATATTGTAAGACATCAACTGAAACTCAAAGAGAACTTGAACGAAATTCAAATTGAAATTTCGCAATTAAAAGAGATTGATGTTACTCAAATAGACAGGTGGCTAGTGAAGCCAAATTTAAAACTGCAGCCGATCAAGTTTGCTGACAAAGGAATTAAAGAACGATTTCCAAAAATTTAGATAAAGCTTTATTTGTTTGAGGCAAAAGATATATCAGAACCTCCTAGGCTTTTTGTGCATTTTCTAGAAAAATGTATTGAATGTCTCGGACCAAAAGAAGGAGATACTTCGAAGAAGCAATGAAGTATCATATTGTAGGCTCATATTATCAAAATGATAGAGAAATAAAAGACAACCATGCCAACGATTCAAGTTTGCATTTTTGTAACCATTAGCCCCTAGGAGTTAGGAAATTACCAACCGTCAAGAATTGGTTACTTTGTATAAATATAATTTCGTAATATTGAGAAAGGGATTTTTTGGCGGTCGATTGTACTAGAGAAGTTTTCCCATCTACAGACATTAATGAGAATACAAATGGAGATTCCAAATTCTGTCAACCCAGTTATGTGTTCCTCTTTACTTTCAGTTTAAACATCTTTCCCTTATGTATCTTTGATGAATGTTTAACTGCAATTTAGTACAACATCTACTGTGGTTAAGGAGTTATTTGGTTATCTAATTATTTACAGTTTTTCCTCTGTGTTTTCTATTAGCAGGCCTAAGACCTGTAGATTATTCAGATTACTATATTTTTATACTTCATTAAAGGTATCTTGTCTTTCTTCTTCCCCTGTTGCAAAGTGGGATTCCTCTATGATTGATGCCTCATATTGCTTAAACAAATTTATATTTTTCTCCCATCACTTTCATGATTTTCGAATTTGACTTAGGAACGGGAAACGACCTCTAAAACTGTTATATTATTAATTTTTATTTGATATTTTTTCTCTTATAATCCAAAACAGAAATAACAAACCTTGAAATCAAAATAATAGAATTTGTAACCTTTATCCCTCATGAATGTACCTGTTACAAGAGAACCCAATATAGAGCCTGACCTCTCAGACCAGACTAGTATTTCTTTAAACTTATTTAACACTATCTTACATACAACAAACACCTGGGTTGAATTAGAACGTTCATGGGAAACAATTGAATGGGATATAAGCATCCAGGAACAACTGGAAGCTAGACAGAGACAATTAAGAAATCAGCCATAGCTTTCCCCTTAATAACTGGCACTTTTTATACCTTAACTCTCTCTACCTTTTTCAGATGCCTAGACTTTATGCATTAAATCCTTAAGTATAAACTCTGGATAAACATCTCCCTCACCTACTCTCCTCCTCCCCTTTCATCCTACCTCACCCCCAATTTGGCTTCTCTCTTCCTTCCTTCATGCCCACTAGTAAAACTTCCATATCCATCTACCCTTTTCCAATTTTCAACTCCTCCCCCTTTTTCCCTCTCATGCCACCCCGTCATGCCCCACTGCATCTCCCCTTACCCTCTTCCCATTGACTCCTATCCTTCTCCATCCCTCTGTTCCCACCCTTACACAAAACCTATACCTACCTATGCTTGTGCCCCTACATTTTCTCGATTGTTATCCCCCTTTGTTCCTAAGCATCCAAAGCTATGAACAACTCCTCCAATCACTGCACATTACCTATGGAGGGTATTCTTGGACTTTGAGAAACATGTTATTTCTCTCACAAGTTTTTAATCATTAGGTATGGGTCTCAAGGACTTGATATGGTCGAGGGGTTAAACCAAAGACTTAGTTGAAGGAATCATATATCCCTAACCCCATCCACTCTTTGGACCCCACCTCTTCCTGCATCCTCATCTACCCTTGGGCCACCAATTCCCTTTTCCTTTGGGCCATTTCATGTACCCTAACCACCTTCATGCCAAGGACATATCCACCCCCTTGGGACCTCATCACCTTTTCCCCTATACCCTCTTCCGTAGGGCCCTATTACTTCCCTGTCCTCTTTTCCCTAGGGCCCTATTCCTACCCCTAAGAACCTTCACACCTTAGTCCCTAGCCCCTCATTTGTAACCCCAACCCTAGCCAAAAATCTTGCCCCCAATTCCCCAAACCATATCCCCCTATCCTTGGATTCTTACCTATGGATCTCAAATCCTATTTACTTTTTCCATATAGTCCCCACCACCCTCACTAAAGTCCCCTCTTCCCTTGAGTCCTCACCTCCCAACTATTCCCCCAACACTAGTCCCTTGAAAACTATATCTTGGAACCTAGTTCCATATGTACTTGGCCCCCAACCTCTACCTGATACCTAGACCCCTTTATTCTTGGGAAACCTACCCACTACACCCATGGGGACCTAGAACATATTCTCCTAGGGCCCAATGACCCACTCTTTTTCCCTAGTCCCAAAGCATCTAACACCCTTGGCTTCCTCCACACATGGGCCCTTATCTATACCATTAAGCAAATTTTCCCCTACCTCCTCAATCCATTTATCCATTGGGATCAATCCTATGCCCCTATCCACCTCCAACCCTAGGCCCCATACCTCTTCCCTTGCATCCCTTCCACCACTGGTTCTCAACCTCTTGTTGGGAACATGCCTATTTTGAGGAAAGACTTATTTTTTGAGGGAAAGGCCTCATTTTGGAGAAGAACAACTGGCAGAAAAAGAAAAACATGTGAGGAAAAGAAACATGCAAGAGGATAAACATGGAAGGTGTGTAGGCAGGAAAACCTAACCATGATAGGGTTATGGTTTTGGTAGAGATTGTAACGGCTAATACGATTGTAAAATAGTATAAATAAGAACCTAGGAGGTCTATGGAGGGGTTCAATTATTGTTCGAGTTCTGGTAATGGTAAAGGAAAAGGCTTTTGAGATGTAGAAGAGTCAAGTAACCTATATTTTAAGGGTTAGATCATAGGCTGAGGATACTGGTGTGATCTAGTCCACCTCATAGAGGTTCCTTAACTTCATAGTGCTTGTATGATTGGAGATGTAATGCGCGCAACACCATATTTTGCAGCAAACCTAATAAAAGAGCAGAGAAGCCAAATATTTGTGGGTGTAGCCGAGGAGGGGGTGAAACATGATAAAGCATGTGTCATCTGTGGTGTTTCTTGCATATTTACCTTCTATTAATGGTTATCTTATGAATGAATGGTTAAGCTAGGTATATTAGAATTCATGCATGGGATAAAAGGATGAATGAATCTTAGGAATATTTGAATGAATAACATGATGAATGCATGAAGAAGATGAAATACAATCCCAGATCCCTACTCCTTCCTAGACTTCAAGCACTTGAGCATTGTAGTCACCCATAAAGATATCTCAGGTGAGACTGTGCAGTGCACTCTGTGCACTATGTTTCCTTCTGGTTTACCAGGAGGGTCAATAGTTTTAGAGCGTTTTGTTGGAATCCTGTTCATATCTCAACTTGGGTTAGACCAAGAAGTGGATGAGAGATTAAAACCAACAAATGGTTTTGTTTCCATATGGAGTTGCATAGGATTGAGTGGATGAGATCCGTAGAAGAAGCATGCAGAGAATGAAGGTATAGAAAGGAAGGTACAGGACATGGAATCTAATGAAGGAGGAGATTGAAATATGGTTGAAAACAAAGGAAATCGAGTTTGTGCAGAAGAATAACAAAATCCATAAGGTAACACCGCAAATATCTGTATAAATACATGTTTAGTGACTTTCATGAGGTATTTTTCTGTGATTTTTCACATTTTTTGCAGGAGTGGCTATTGAGGTTAAAAGAAAACCACCCAACAAATCAAATCAGACAACTGGAGTGGAATACTATGGAGATCGTGCAATTATAGCAAGTTAACAACAAATTTACGTGCGCAATAGATTTCTGGTTAGACAATATTGTTGCATGGTTTATCACTAAATTTGTAGTAGATACCATGAAGTCTTACATCGCAACAGAGAATGATTTTATAAAACGACCTAGAGGCAGGTATATCAGATCGTTGTATAGTTCAATCAAGATTTTATTGTATAACAATGGTGTGATGACCATAGAATCAAACAACTAAACTTCCCTGCATACATGGGGGAAGGGGGGAAGCACTGAAAAGAGGTGGATAAATGGAGGAAGAAATGGATAAGGGAAAGAAGAAGGAGGCCATGGACCCAATCATGATGGAGGAAGACCAAATAAATAAGATAATGGAAAAAAATGGAAATATGTGTAGTGGAGTACCCTACCAATATAAGATGAATAAGAAGAACAGAGCCATATTTGATAGAGAGGGCTTGGCAAGCGATGAGGAAGAGGTAGAGGATATCCGGGTTGTGGAGCATATTGAGAAAATCTTATGCACAAAATATGAAAGGAAGACAAGAGTTCCAAGGGTAGGAACATGAGGCAACACTCCAATCCATATCAATGTCACTATGGAATCTATAACCCCACGTGTGACTAGTACACCAAAAAGAACACCATCATTTAGACAACCAAATTTTATTGGAAGAAAGACAACAAGAAATGTATCTAAACAAGGAACAAAAACTGGAGGAGCCAGTTCAGGAACTAACAATCAATTATCTACACCATGCAAAGGTAGTAGTTCAACACAGTTTAAATTAGTAGGACATGATCCCATGATCAGGTTGCATCAGAGGACCCTAAAAATAAATTATTCGTCTGTGAGAAGATCTAGGAAGCAAAGGAGATCACAAATGAGGATACAAAACTTACGCAGATAACTATCATGCTAAGAGACTGTGCATTGGATTGGTACATGAGCCTAGATGTAAATAGTCCACCAGGAGTAACAAGGACTATTGCAGACGTGAAAAAACTACTGATAATTGAATTTCAGAAGCCTAGCTCAAAAGATCAGTACATGAATGAGATGATTGAAATCAGGAAAAAAACAGGTGATTCTATTTGGGAGATTGATCAGATTTTTAAGCGTCTCAAAGGTAAGCTTAAGTATAAAAATAATGACATGCAAAATATGCACTTATTTGTGAACTCACTGTTACCACATTTGAAATACCCATTAAGACAACAAAAGTTCCAAAATCAAGCAGAGGCTTTGCTGACAACCTTACAACTGGAAGATAACCATTATCAGAAGACAATCACATATCCAGTAATAGAGGAGCTGAAGGAGGATCTAAAGAATCTAACATTTCAGCTTAATCAAAATAAGGGAAAAGAGAAAAGAGAAGTTGTTTGGTGTACCACATGTAGAACAGATGGACACCATAAGAATGAATGTCCAACTTTCGTGCAGTACATGGAAAAAGGAGTACCAAACCCTTTTCCAACAAGAGGACCATGGTGTGAGATTTGTAAAACAAATGGGCATGATTTGTACCATTTTCCAATGATGCATAAGTATAAGACAATACCCAAAAGCTCATATTGCAATTTTTGCAAGTCAGTGGGACATGATGATAAATATTGTAGGACGATGGAGCCGATGAGACAAATAACTTCAGATACTTATAGGGTGCAAGAATAAATGATGACAGGGAAAGATGTACCTCATTTCAACCAGGAAAAACCACCATATAACAATGCACAACAACAATATAACACTACACAACTGCAATACAATAATGCAGAGCCACAGTATAACCCCACACAGTATAATCAGGTACCTCAGTACAACACACTGCGAGGAGATTGAGATGGATACAGAGATGGAGGAGGAGGTAGATGAGGATTTGGATGAGGCATAGGTCCATTAGTGTTCCACAACAACCAACATCGAGGACATTATACAAGGGAATTCCCACTTTCACCAGCGTAATGTATGTACTGTCGCGCAATAGACCACGATACAGAAGATTGTCCGACACTATTGGGGAAGATCTAAGAAAAGAGGACCCTGAAAAACTAGAATGTATGGTGGATCTATGAAGAAGCCAAGGATGATGGAAGAAACATCAATACAGTCACTCGAGGGGGAGCTAAGACAGGAATTGGCACAGTAATATAAGACCCAACACAACACCAATGGGTGAAGAAGAATACTAAACCACATAAGTAGTTTGATGTGTGGAAAGAAAAGGAAACATTCAAGGAGGAGAGACATGAGTTTCTCAAGCAAAACGTTTCATCTACATTAGTCGTGCAACATACTCAGAATGTACCAATGTACGATATGCCCTCCTCAATGGACCATACTAGTGAAGCTCAACCTTTAGAGAAAGTAAGTAACATAAAAAAAAAATTGCAATCCTGTGTTAAACTGTTGAATAACCCATCATATGTCAAGATCTTGCAAAATTTACTAGAAATATGTAACACAGAGGCATAAGGAAAATTAGATTAGATAACAATCAATCATCTCCATACAATAAGAAGGACAAGTAGAGAACTCAAACCGAATGCCAACATTGGAGACTTCAATATGGGTGATATCATATTGGACTTAGGCTCTGAAGTAAAAAAATTTCCTAAGAAGACTTGACAGTGTATGGGAGAACCCAGATTAGGCTATTCACTTGTCCAGTTGAAACTAGCAAATCAACACAAAGTTTTACCAATTGGAAGGCTTAAAGGTGTGACAATATATTTGGATGGAGTGTGCACTATGGAATACTTTGAAGTAATAGAGATAGTAGATGGCACAACACCTTATCCAACATTTCTTGGATTGGATTGGAAATTTGATAACCATGCCATAATTAACTTGAAGACAAGGAAAATGACATTTGAATCAGGTGAATATAGAGTCATTGCACCATTAGATCCATCAAAAGGATAAAGGTTTGTAGAACCCACTTGCTTAGATCTAGAGGAAATAAACCAATTGTACATAAACACTGCGCGAGAAGATTATGTTAACCTCAGCTGGAGAAGCATCACATCATATGCTTCCAAATCGGATACAATCTTGGAGAAATGGAAAAAGATATTACATGAATTTTCCACAAGAAGTTGCGCAAGGATAGACTGCCAAGTAATATGGGTTGGTACAAAGATAAGAGAACCTCACATCTTTCATGGGCTAAATGAACTAGAGGAATTTATGAAAAAATATGAAGAAGAAGTGGTAGAAAATCAGAGACTCTTAGCCCTAGATATTTCACTCAAGGATACACCTGCAAGATGGTGGGGTGTGCACAAAGAAAAAATTCAAGACTGGTACCAATGCAAATGATTATTGTGCATTAGATTCGACGCAGAATTAGGGAGAAATAAAATGAAGAGATATGATGGTAAAGGGACACCAACAGAACATTTGGAGAAGTGAAGAACACAATGGAGGATGACACCACCAGAAGAATGAACTCATCACTTTATCCATACATTGGAAGGAATTCCAGAGAATTGGTATGTAGAGCAGGAGATGCACAGAGGCACTACAGAGTGGACAACACTACATTAGAAATTTTTAGTAACTTTTTCATTTGAACATGAGAACCCAAACATTGATTCAACACTGAAGCATATAAGAGGTGTGATATTTATTAATGAACCAGAGGTTGAATTCATGACAGAATATCAACAACATAATATACATACAATCAAAGCATTATTGTCATGCTATCATGTTGAAGAATAAGCATGAGATGAAGATGATCCACACAACATTCATATTACAAAAATTGAATGGGAAAGAGAGGTGGAAGGTCCATCTCTAGAGTCATAAGTATTTGTTGCACCAATCAAAGTTAAGAAAGTCAACATTGGGACAACTGAAAATCCCAAAATGGCAAGTATTGGAGACTAGTGGGATGAAGAAACCATAGAAATAATAACATAGTTACTCTACAAATACAGTGACTTCTTCCCAACGACCTTTATAGAGATGAAAGAAATAGCAGGAGAGCTATGAGAGATGAAGATACCTCTCAAATCTGAGGCAAGACCTGTCTGGAAGAGACCTTACAGACTGAATCTGGTGTATAAAAAGAAAGTGAAAACATAAATTGACAGAATGTTGGAAGTTGGTATCATAGAACTAGTAGAGGAATCTAAATGGATAAGTCATATGGTAGTCCAAGAAAAGAAACAACGAGGGATAAGGATTTGTGTAGATCTTAGGAAACTTAATGATGCTTGATTACATGACCATTTTCCTACCCCTTTTATAGATGAGGTCTTAGAGAATGTGGGAGGTAAGGAAGCATATTCATTTATAGATAGATTCTCAGGCTAACATCATATCCAAATAGCTCCAGAGGACATATATAAGACTACTTTGTATATAGAATGGGGATCCTACCAATACACAGTAATGCCATTTGGGTTGAAGAATGCACCGACCATATTTTCAAGAGTAGTCATAGCTTCTTTTAAGGAATTAATACATCATTTTCTAGAAGTATATCTGGATCATTGGACTGTATATAGTCTGTTAAACAACCATGTATAAGTATTAAGGCTAATGTTGGAAAGATGCAGACAATGTCAGATATCATTGAATATTAAGAAATGTGTTTTTGGGACACCTTTTGGCATATTGTTGGGACATATAGTCTGTAAACAAGGTTTACTAGTGGATCCTGCTAAGATTGCAGTCATTGTCAATTTACCACCACTAAAGCCAGTGCACCATTTGAGATAAACACAGGTACATAGAGGCTATTACAAGAAATTTATAAAGGGGTATGCATAGATTACTGTGCTAATGGATAAATTGTTAAATAAGGATATAATATTTTAGTGGAATGAGGACTATCAACAAGGTTTGGACACCTTAAAAGAAAATATGGTCAAAACACCTATCCTAGTATTCCCATATTGGGAAAAGACATTTTATGTGCATGTAGATGCATTAGCCATAGTACTTGGAGCAATTCTGGTGCAATCAGGAGTAAGGGACTTAGACCACCCTATATCCTTTGAAAGTAGAAAATTTTCAGAATCAAAGTAGAATTACAACACCATAGAAAGAGAAGGACTAGCCATGGTATATGCACTTTAGAAGTTGAGGCACTACATACTAGGGAAACACTTTAATATGTTCACGGATCATTCTTCCCTCAAATATCTAGTCAACAAGCTAGTGTTGGGGGGCAGGATCTATAGATGGTTGTTGTTATTCCAAGAATTAGACTTCGAAGTGATAGTCAAACTAGGGAAGTTGAATGCAGGACCTGATCACCTATCAAGGGTAACTAATGGAGAAGAACCTACCAACTTGGAAGAAAAATTCCCTGATGCGCAGTTGTTTTCAGTACAAGTAGATGATGAATACTTTGTTGATATTATTGAATAATTGAGTACAAGTATTGTTCCACAATATTTTAGCACTACGCAGATTAAAAATATGGTACTCAGAGCTGCAAACTATCAACTTATTGCAGGACATTTGTACAAGATAGGTGCATATAGTATTTTGAGATGTGTATTAGAACATGAAAGGCCCAGAAGTTTGGCAGAAGTCATGAAATAATAACTAGAGGACACTATGCAGGAAAAAATACTGCACAAAAGGTATTGTGCGCAGGATTATGGTGGCCAACAGTCCATAGAGATGCCAAGAAATATTGGCAGAAATGTGATGTTTGACAGAGGGTTGGAAAACCCAAAAAAAGGGATGAGATGTCCCTAAGACCACAAGTAACCTTGTAGGTATTTGACAAATGGGAAATAGACTTTGTTGGACCAATCAATCTACTAGAAAAAATACCAGGAGCTAGATATATCATTACTACGACAAAATACTTAACAATATGGGCAGAAGTAGCACCAGTCAAATACTATAGTGCAGAGACAACATGACAATTCTTGTTTGAGAAAGTGATCACCATATTTGGATGTCTAAGGATTTTGATGAGTGAACAAGGAAATCACTTTATCAACAATACTATCAGGGCCATGACTGAGGAGTTTGAATTTTGTTACCAGAAGAGTACAACGTACCATCCTCAGACAAATGGGATAGTAGAATATTTTGATAAGATCTTGGAGAATGCTCTGAAAAATATATGCAATTTCAATAGAGATGATTGGGAATTGAAAATAACAGCAATACTATGGGCATATAGGACCACATGTAAGAAGCTGACATGAATGGCACTATTTATATTGGTGTATTGGGAGGAAGCAGTCGTGCCGTTAGAATTTTTGGTACCCAGTCTGCGCGTAGCAACAATTACCGACATGAAATAAAGAGGCACATTAAGGGAAAGGTTAAATAAACTAATGGAGATGGAAGAGGGTAGGATTTCACCAGGAAGTGCAGTAGGCAAGAGAAAAATCCTGACATGACAGACATATTAAGAAGAAGATATTTAAGGAAGGTGATTTAGTCCTGCTCTATGACAATAAATTTTCTCAACATCTTGGTAAATTTAGAATGCATTGGCTAGGGCCATATGAAGTAAAGGCTCTCACAAATGGGGGATATGTGTAGATAAATATTTGGGAGGAACAAAAATCAAAGGAATGATCAATGGTAGTCGACTGAAACTGTACAATAGTAGACCTTCTGACCCTTAAAATTTACAGTGTAGTGATAAAGGCATGTATATAGTGTATTATAGAAAACATTGGGATACAAAAATGAGAAAACGAAATAAAAAGGAGAAAAAGAAGAAAAATGAAACAAAAATAGAAAATGAAACAAAAACACAAAAAGAAACAGAAGTTGGTTGAACCATAAGAAAGTCCGAAAAGAACTTGCACGCAGTAATTACCACAACAAACATCATAAGACAACGCGCAGGAAAAATTACAGTCGACGCAAATGCATGTGAAAAATGGAAAATGAATATGATCGAGTCTATAAAAGGTGGAAAACACACATTTATTCAACACTTAGAGATTTTTGAGAATAGAGTGAGAAACATAGTCTATTCCCTAGATAGTATCTTATGCAAGAGAAAGAAAGTGTGTGAAATTAAGAGAGGATGAATCCACCAAAGTTTGGTGCGCCAGGCCAGTACATCCGAGTTACTTAGCAGGGTCAGAGGCACAAGGAAAGAATGTGACAACCCGAGAATGTGGTTGAGCTGGAGGATGTAACCACCTCGTCCACAAAATAAATTATCCTGACACGGGTCGAGGAATAAATGTCGACAACCCAACAAGGGGAAATAAGGCATAGTTTAGGGGCTCAGAATGGTATTTCAAACCCTAACCCTGAGACTCGTGCAAATCTGGATGAAACAATGGGACTATGACAGTCCCATCAACATGAGGAAGTGTTGGTCAAAGACATCACCGACCGACCAAAATCCAAAAGGGAAGAAGAGGATGCAGACACAACAGAGACAGGTACATCTGTTGTCGGGAAGAAAAGAAAGGCATAGGACGCCATGGAGATTACACTCCCCTATATTTTAGATGCAATCATTGTTGTGGATGATATGCTGGGAAAGGTACCTAATCTTAGGTACGTCGATCATGATGTGTGGAATGTGGCTAAATTCCCAAAGTTGGCCAAGGAGATTTGTCTCATAAATACAGGGGAAATTGGACCCCTAGGAAAACCCATACTGGAACCTGCGCAGTGGATAACTGGGATATACAACTCGGGCATTATGAACCTATTTGACATACTGCATTTTGGGCATGGTAAGAATGTCAGAATTTATGTTAAACAACTAGTCACCCGTGTCCATGGAGGCATTGTATGGATGGATAGGTCGGTACAAATAAATGTGGCATTGATTTCCAATATCACAAGACTCCCCACATCGATGCACAGCCCGAGGAATACCTAGATAACAAAGCGCACAAGAAATAAATAACAGAGCAGGTTAAAGCGCAGTTTGGCACTACTCGGGGGAATAGAGGAATTTTCATCAAGGATATTAATGACAACACGACAAGGTTCACTAGAAAGATGATGGATTGGAAACATTTGAGGAAATGTCGCAACGAGGAATATCCAATAGGTGTTATTGCAACAACCACACAATGCACGAAGGGGGTCATGTTTAGCTAGGAGACATACTTGATGAACCATTTCTTAATATAATCTAGGGATGCATAGTATAATGGAACCGAGTTCCATTAATCATGGATGATCATCCTAATAGATCTAGCACGGTGGCAGGAGCCAAAACTTTCAGCATTTTTGGACATGATGGGGAAGTGTTATGCGGACAGATACGATTTCCTCTAGCTGGAAAAGGACAAAATAACACAACAGGAAAACAACACAGTTTTTTCAATGATGCTCGAAGAGATACAACAACGAAAACTAATGTGTGGCACAAAATGATGGAGGTAGTGCACAAGACATATGGGATAGACGAGTTCAAAGAATCTATGCATCACATATGGATCCAATCTTCCAAAGATCCCAAGAAGGCATGAATCGAGATGCAATAGTGCATCAAGAAAGAGGAAGTGGAGTGGATAATCAAAGACTAACCTCGCAGTGGCAGCTACTAGTAGAAAAAGTATCCACGAGGAAAATAATAATTCAATCCTCTAGGCCTAAGGACAAGACCGAAGCAGGCTCGTCAGTGAGAATAGGTATCCCAACTAACAATACTAGAATAGCTACAACGTGGAATCAACCAACCGGGAGAAGCTCAATACCAAAATGGTGAAGGAGGACACCAATAACAACAAGGATAGGAAGCCAGGAACAAACGGGGAAGAAGGGTACTTCACAAGCCATAGAAGAAAGAACCCAGGGTGGAACAAGTGGGGTGCAACCCTCACAGAGAGTAAGGAAGTCCACGCAGGAAAATGAGGTGTGCAAGAAAAGAAAATATGAAATGGAGGACCCAAACATCACCTCGACAGAGGATGATGTGGAGCTAGTCGTGAACAAGGTCCAAGACAAGGGTGAATAAGTGGTCAGAATTGTAGGATCACAGTGGGTAGAAATCATGGAAAAGATCCTATAGGTCCATGAGAAAATACATCAACTAAGGAGCCAAGCAAGATCACAGGCCACCGCACAACAACATGAAAATACACAATGGCCACCTGTGCAGAAAGAAGGAGAAGAGACAATGCAATTTGTAGTCTAGGGAAGGGAGACATTTTTGGTAATGCATCAAATGATCATATTTGATCAGGACATTGTGAAAAAACACCTGAAGGAGGTGGAACAAATGAAAATGGTCATGGAACAAATACGTACCAAGGCAGTATACAAATTCCAAGCCAGTGTCATGCAAGAAGTACAGTTCAGGGCCCACACAGATGTAACCAAATTGAAGGTTGGTACAGGAGTCACATAAATGATTTAAATAACATGCGACCAACTGACCACGGAGAAGGAGGAAAAAAAATGTGCATATATGCTAGAACAAGGATTAACAACATTTTATACTCGCATCCCAGATAATGCGTAAGCACCAGAGAAAAAAGAAGAGGATAAGATTAGCCTGATCTCATAGAAAATTGACGAGTACAAGAAAAATATTGAGTAGCTCAAGGAAAGGCTCAACCCTATGACTCCTCTCGAGGTCTGAGAGCAGAGAAAACAAGAATATTCACTCCAAATAGTTGAGATGCAGAAACAAGCAAGGACAATAGAATAATTGTTGGACAAAGCTATGTTGTTATGGACAATGCTAGAAGAAGACGAGAAGGTCCAAAAGTGGGACCAAGAAGAGGAGACAATCAACATTTCCATATAAGAGCTCAAACAAAGGCAGAAGACAATGAGCATCGTAGAGCACTTGAAGGGCACTCAAGACATGAAGAAGTTGCAGACAAAGTTGAAAGCAACGTAGACACAAAAGTAAGAAATACAAGTGGAATTGGAACCCCTCTAAGAAAAATCAACACATGTGATTGCACAGTTGGGGGAAGAGAATACAAGTAGAGCACAAGCACAAGCATAGAGAAAAAAATTAATGTACAAGGAAATAAAAACATAGACAATAGAGGTGCTAACAAACAAAGCCACGCATATGAGAGAGAAAGGAAAGGAACTAGCAGAAAAGTTCCACAATATGGATAGGGAAGTTCAGGGAGCACGCAAAACCTGATTGGCTCAAGATGAGCCATATGTCAGTGTTTGGAGCCTATTGGGCACAGACCTAGTTTGAGGAAATACTTATTTTTGGAGGGGAAGGCCTAATTTTGGAGAACAACTGGCAGGAAAAACAACAAGTGTGAGGAAAAACAACATACAAGAGGAGCATCATGCAAGGCGCATAGGCAGGAAATCCTAACCATGATAGGGTTAGGGTTTTGGTAGATATTGTAATGGATAATAATCTTGTAAAACAATATAAATAAGAACCTATGAGGTCTAGGGTGGGGTTAAATTATTGTTCGAGTTATGGTAATGGTAAAGGAAAAGGATGTTGAGATGTAGAAGAGTCAACTAAGCTAGATTTTGAGGGTTAGGTCACATGCTGAGGAGCCTAATGTGATCTAGTCCACCTCACAAAGGTTCCTTAACCTCATATTTCTTATATGATTGGATATGTAATGCGTGCAACGCCATATTTTGTAGAAAACCTAACGAAATAATAGAGAAGCCAAATCTTTGTTAACATATCCAAGGAGGGGGTGAACCATGATAAAACATGTGTTATTAGTGGTGTTTCTTTCATGTTTACCTTATGTTAATGGTTATCTTATGAATGAATGGTTAAGCTAGGTATATTAGAATGCATGCTTGGGATAAAAGGATGAATGAATCTTAGGAATATTTGAATGAATAACATGATGAATGCATGAAGAAGATGAAATACAATCCCAGATTCCCACTCCTTCCTAGACTACAATAACTTGAGCTATCTCGGGTGAGACTGTGCAGTGCACTCTGTGCACTGTTTTTCCTTCTGGATTACCAGGAGAGTCGATAGTTTTATAGAGTTTTGTTGGAACCTTGATCAGATATGAACCTGGGTCAGACCAAGAAGTGGATGAGAGATTAAACCCAACACCTCTATGCCTATCCCACCTCCCCACTGGGGTCCTATCTCCATCGAACCTCTATCCACTCTACCTCTCTATCCATTCCTTTTATCATACCCTATCCCTATATACCATTGGGACCTTACCTATATTCAACTACTATTTCCTTCTATTCTTAGGCCCCTTCATCCACTTGGAACCTAGCCCCATCTTCCCTTATCCCCCCAATTGTACCCAACCCATAACCCCCTCTACACTTGGTTTCTAAGCTCCCTATCCCCATACCTATTCCTTGGGACCTCACACCCCCTACACCTTCATTGTTAAGAACCAAATATCAATATAGCATAGAAAAACCTCATAAAAAGTACTCAACGCCTTGAAAAAGAGATAATTTCAGATAATAAGACTCTTCGAGGGGG
>SNQJ01S0025988.1:103312-162131 GCA_010110895.2 Picea sitchensis
AGTTTTCAATACTTCCATGATCTCCTCTTTTAAACCATCCATCTTTGCCTCCAACTTAGCTTCCATCTCTTGTAGTTCATCTTGTGTTACTATCTTATTTTGTAAATCATTTATGTCCCTACGCATTTCTTCGCCTTCATAAAGAGTCCAAGTAGGATTTTCCAGAGGCTTATTTGGTGTAGAAGTTCCCTTTTTGGGTGGCATGTTGGCCAAGTATCACTTTTGAACCTTGATTTTGAGGTGGTTCTGCTAGAAAATATTTATTTTGTTGTATCTCCCAAGTTTCGGCCCTTCTGGGTATGCAAATTTATTTTATGTAGTTCTCTGATATTTCTTTTTTGCAATGCCATAGGTCTGATCAAAATTGGATGTGCCAAGTGGAATTTATGGTAACTTCCCCACAACTTGCCGATTTTTGGCCTTTCCAAGAGATCTCACTTGTATAGCGTGCCCCACAAAAAATAATTGATATAAAATTTTGAAAGTCATACCATAACTACTAAAGACTGTCCACGATCCAATGAAATTGGTGCCACTCAATTTGGATACTCCAGGAAAAAGTTATGATTGTTTTATATGGAACACCTTCTTGAGACTAGTCAATAGGACTAGTCAGATACCCTATCTTACACAGGGCGTATATACAAATTTAACATGACCCAGAAGCTGAACGTTTTACCACAGATACCTTACTAATTTATGTGAATAGCCTCTTGATTTTAGGGTCTGAAACGTTACAGAAAAGGTTTTATAGAGAAAATTCCACAATGACTCAGTTCAGGATGATTCCAGAACCCTATCTTGTACATGCTATATCTCCAAAATTATAAGGCCTCAGGAGCTGAAATTTGAACCCAACGTACCTTGATTCATCTTCTAAATATCCTCCAAGCTGTTCCTTATGAAACATTTTAGAAAAAAAGTTATAGAAAAAATTCCAAGGTGTCTCAGATGTAGCAGCGAAACCCCAAGACCTTGAGCTCTGATACCATATGTTAAGAACCAAATATCAATATAGCATAGAAAAACCTCAGAAAAAGTAATCAACGCCTTGAAAAAGAGATAATTTCAGATAATAATCATCTTCGAGGGTGCAACCTCCTTTTATCCCACTTAAATGTTCAAGTACAAGATCATTCAAAATGAAAATGTCTCCTTGGTATATATAGGAGACTAGGAAGTATAATTACAACTAATGGCCTAAAGCCGACATAAACAAAATAACATTACTAATATAATATGCCCCAATTAAGGGGTAATGAGCCAATATTAGGGCTTAACATTCATCCTAGTGCCCCAGTAACTACCCTAGGCCTCAAACCACCTTCAATCCTAGGCCCCCATGTCCTAGTTTCCCCCTAATCCCCTCCACACCTTCTCTATCCCTAAAGTTACATGTACTATGTATCAATTTTTTTCCAATGTGTTAAGAGCATTTACATGTTTCTGGAGCACGTGCACACTCTTGTGAGATAAAATAATGAGGGAAGCATAATTCCCAACCTCATTCTCTCTGAAAAAAACTCTCATTCTTGTAGATTACCCGAGATCTCATGCGAAAAACAAAAATAGAAAAAAACATTTTATGTTTGTTAGTGTAATTAGAAAACACATTTTTGTCTCGTTGTGTAATTGGAAGAAATTTTTTGTGTAATTATGTAAAATTGGAAGGAAATTTTTTCTTGTTATGTAATTGGTAGGCAATTTTTGTCTTTTGTGTACTTAAAAGGAAATTTTTGTCTTGTTGTGTAATTGGAAGAAAAATTTTGGAAGAAATTGTTTATCTTTTTGTGTAATTGGAACATAATTTTTGTCTTGTTTTGTAATTGGAAATCAATTTTTGTCTTTTCGTGTAACTCGAAGATTTTCTTTTTTTCTTTTGTGTAATTGAAAGGTATTTTTTTGTCTTTCTCTTGTTGGCAATCCCTTTAAACTTAGGGAACAAATGTATTCAAGAAAGAAAGTCTTCGAGGAAAGATAATCTTGTTATCCCCTATCCTAGGGATAACTAAGGAGATCATGTCTAGAGGCCCACAGGTCCTAGACATGGAGTACCGAGAGCCAAATGACTTAAGCATGGCCCTGAAGGGCCCCTCTTTTCTTCAGTGCATTCCACATATCACCAACAATAGTATTCATCACATCGGATTGGTCCTGAAATGGCAATGAGTCTTGATCCATGAGGTAATAAGTCTAGGTATCATGGTATGTATTGCTTCGATTTTTTAAAACATTTAAACATGTTGCATTGAATATTTATGGATTTCATAATGTTTGCTTGACTTTATGCTCTTTTCCTTGTCCAAACCTAGGAGGGTCACATGGTTCCCTAGTAAGTTGGTTTCCTTTCAGGATAGGTTGTTACCAAGTGGATATCTAAAGTGTCATCGCCCGTTCCCTCCATACTTATCATTTTCCATCTTTATCCCCTCCACCTATCGACATTTTTGGGCATTGGGGGAGGCTCCACTTGGAAAGGGTTTCACCTTACCTCAAGAAGGGGATAAAGGCCCAGGGGTAGTGTAGGTGGAAAAAGTTAAGAGTCGAATTAAAACCTTCGAGATGCTTCGCCCAGGGATCCCTGAGAAAGCATTGAAATTCTTCTCAGAAAGAAAAGGGGACCCACATATGAATAAAACACTCAAGGAATTTGTTGGTGGATAGAAGCTCTCAACATGAGCTGGCCTATCATGACCATGAACATGTAGTGGTATGATACTACCACCCAACTAGTTACCAAGATAGGGTAGTAGATTTTGGTTGCATGGCCAAGAGAAAGGGGGTATAATCATGAGCCAATCTTCTCATTTCTATGAAATGTTTGTGGGTGACACTGCCACTAGCTGGTCACCAAGCCAAGGTGGTGGCCATCAACTCTTTCCTTCCATCATGAAGAAATAAAGCTAAAAGAAGAAAGAAAAGATAAAAATAAATGGAAATTAGTGGGCTTGGTTATCTGAAAATATGGGCCTGACTTGTTTTGCTATGCAAGCACCCTCTACTCCATTAAAATAAAATTCAAGACCTTTCTCTATGTCATAGTTGTGAAAGAGGTTTTATGTGTCAAGTTTAGGCTTCTTTTAGGTGTTTATGTGTGAGGATTTTTTTTAATGGTTAAGTATGTTGTTTAAAGAAATACAACATAAAATTAATTGCAACAAATAATAACCAACAAACACACAGTAATAACAAGATGATAAAGGAGTTCACCCCCAACTGGGCTACATCTCCTTGAGCGTCCATCAATGGACTAGGCTCGCTAGGATTAGTTTTTCAAAGATTCTTTTAAAATATTTTTCTCAACTCCAATGGATTTACTGATTGTACCATCGGGTTCAAAATACATAAAAACCCCAAAAATGACTAATAGAACTCTGAAAACGGACCATCGCTCATCTGGGCATGACCTCTTCTACATGTGGCCTTGAGCTTCCTTGTCGAAACAACACCTGTAAAAGTCCTCAAATTCCTCTGAAACCTATCCCAATGTGTTCATAGCATAACAATTAGTCAAAAATGACTATTTAGTCACAAAAAATAGACTTGGGCTCATCTGAGCATGACCTCCATCAATGGTGGCTCTAAGCTCCCTAGAGCTCCCTAAAACTTCAATGGTGTAAAACCTGCAATACAGGTCTCCAAATTCCTTTGAAAACTGTGCCAATGGATTTAGAACATCCAAAAACCCCTAGCTGGGCTTTTTCAACACCTCATTTGGCAAAAAAATGAAGAAGTTAGGCCTCCTGCCATTTTTCTCCTTCAAGCTTGTTGTCTCTGGTTCGTCGATTCACACTCCTGTGTGTGTAACCTAGCTTCTGGGAGTTTCCCATGCCTAAACCCAGCACATGCGTGCATGCCTGCAAAACATGCCAAATTGTCACACCGTTAATGAAATTTGGGCCCCCAAAGTTGGAGGTGTTGGGCGCATGGGGGCCATATGGCCACGTCCCAACGCATAAAAATGATACTTTTGCAAGGCTTAATGTGAACTCAACATGTGTTGGTGCGTGGTGTTAGCCATTTGAAACTCGCACCAACTCCATGGGTTAGGGCCATGTGGGAGTGTATAAAAACCAAGGATTGGGGCTAAGCCCCAGCCCAGACCCCACGCCATAAAACATTATATGTGAATTCAAATAAAATGTAACACATATATATATATAATAAGCACCAACGTATGGTGCACCGGTTGGACCGTGTCTGGAGGTCCAGGGTTCGACCCCAGTGGACTGCACAAAATTTTAAACAAACAAGCTTTTAACACGGTGCCACGTGGAAGACCATGCCTGGGCCACGTGGCACCACCTCATGGAAGACCATGCCTGGGCCAACTCAGCACTTTCCATGTCAGCATATGACACATCATCACTTCCACATGTGAGGTACATCCCTTCCACGTCATCACCTGTACGGAATGTACAGACTGTACAGTCAACATTTTTTTGCCTGTTTGACAAATCAAACAGAATGCGATATCTCACTTATCCGATGTTCGTTTGACCCCGTTTGAAGTGTGTTGGGTTCATGATGATGATACCTACACTCCTGTTTGTTTTGAAGCAATTCCAAACACTTTTATATTTGGGCTAAATTTGACCCCTGGTCCAGATTCTGATCACACCTTCCCACTGAAAGGATTTTGGACCCACAAAAGCCGATGATTATTTACCTGAGCTTCAATACTCTTCTGCTTCCAATTTCTATCAACTAATTCTAGTTGAAAAATTCTTTTTGGCAATCACCTAGGCACGTTGACATGCCTTGCACTACAACTGGCTATGTCTCTCAATCACTGTTCTCTGGCTTCTGCTGACCCACTATTCTCTTTGTGCTTGGAAGATTGACAACCTTCCCACTGAGAATCAAGTCCCTCTTGTGAACTCTTTGGCATCAACACAATCTTCTCTACAATGGCTGCAAAATAAACTTTCCTACAACATCTTGTCACAAACCAAGAAAATCATCAATCTTGAAAACAAATTCAATACAAGACTGAAAATGATGCCAACAAAGTCTTTTGCTCTTCAAGCAATAACGGTCACATCCTATACTTCATCAAGGTACATGGTGTTTTCCTGCATCTTGGTGTACTCAATATCGACTTACAAGCCGACAAACACCATCGACTAAACATAAGTCGAAAAACATGATCGACACAACATAGCCGTCAAGACAACATCGACACAAGTCGAGACTCATTTGAAACATATTGACATTTGCAATGACAAGTCGACATTCATGATACACTACCATGTTACATTCATGAGTCACTCATAGTGAAATTATCATCAAGTTAACTGTTTACACATAAAAAATCACATGCATGTGCATAACTCTTCAACTTTCCTTCAAGTACAAACATAAGTACATAAACCCAAAAACATGTGGGTACATAAGAGATGGAAATGAAAATCTAAATGGCTGCAATAAGTGAGTATCATACCCCTCTTTTACATCCTCCTGGCGAAGTTGTGCAACAACAAGAATGCCTTCAAATGAATTTCATTCACATGCAAACTTGCATCATACAAGTTATGATAAACTACTGCAACTTGTCAAACTTTCAACAGAAATGCATACATAAGGCTGAAAAGTGCATCTACAAACAGAAAAATGAAAGCCTTATTTGTTCAAGAAATCTAACCATTTCTTACCAAGCCAAGTCAATGGTGACCTTTTTCTGCTGAAAATCGTCTTCTTGTGAATCATCTTGACTCACATCGATGATGGAATCTCCTCTTCCATTCTTTCTAGTATATTTATCCATCTCCCTCTTGTGATGTGGATGTGTAGTTGGATGCAATGTCCAACATTGGTCAATGAGATGACCCCTCTTCTGGCAATGAGTGCAAATCTTTTGCATCTTCTTTTCAAGTTGCCTTTGCTTGGAAAGTTTCCTGAATGTGGTCAATCTTTTCCAACATCTTGAAACATGATGGTTATCTAAACCACAATATGTACATGGAATTTTTCTTCCATTTTTACATGAAAATTTACCATGCTTAACATAATCAAAAGCAACTGAATTATAGGCAGAAATATACCTTGAACATTCACCTTTATCGCCTTCTTGAGGAGGTGAATTTGAAGAGTTACCAGCTCTCTTTTTAAGACCAAAAAAATTTCCTTGTCCTTATGTCTGTCACAATTCTCTTGTTTCACACATTTGCATTCATCTTAAACACATACTTTGCATGCTTGAGGTTTTGAACTTGAAACAAAAGTCCTTGAACATTCATCTTTATCGCCTTCTTGAGGAGGTGAATTTGAAGAGTTACTAGCTCTCTTTTGAATACCAACAAAAATCTGTTGGTCCTCATGGTTGTCACAACTCTCTTGTTTCTCACATGTGCATTTGTCTTAAACATAAACTTTGCATGCTTGAGGGATTGAACTTGCAACAAAAGTTGTTCTTGGAACTGTTTCCCTTGTCTCCTCAACTTTGGAATATGCTCCATTTTTCTGTTCATATCCAAGACCCCTATACTTGGGCCTCTCCTCAACAACAATAGTCTCAACAATGCCTTGTGCATGCTTGCATAACCCTCTACCTTCATAGTGTTGATATTATGGTAGTTGCGGGAGGTATTTACCTCCACATGTAAACCTGACAAGGATAAAATACTCTATGAAGCAAGAGGAAACCCTAATGAGTTGGCTAATAACCCTAGAAGACTTGTCAGCTCAAGAAGATAATTTATATAAGGTTATTAGCCTCCAAGAGAAGAAGTCAACCATAAATAATAATATATACTGAACAGAGAGATACCCAGAATGAGAAGTCGGCCCAGGCAGTTAGCTAGAATTAGCATAAATACAGGAGGCCATTTCTCATTCTAGCAGGCAGTCTCAAAATTACAGAGCAACACTTGTGTGCACTGCAGTTGCCCAGTTTTTGTGCAGGTTTGGAGGAGAGTTGCCATTGTAGTTGCTGCAGCTAGCAATTACGCTTGGACTATCTCTTGGCTAGGTTTTGGACTATCTAATCAGCTCTTGTTGGTGCGCTATCCTTGGGGAAATGTGAGCTACCCTTTGTTTGTCTATCTGGACTAGGGTTTGCTTCTGGAGTGATTCTCTGTCAAGGTTAGGGTGCTCGGAAGGTGGCTTCGGCCTATGGTTGGGTGACAATAGAGATATTTTCAATGGTAAAAAAAGCACGTCCATTATATTCTAACAGGTTATGGGCCCACACCTCCTTCATTCAGTCTAACCGTTGGAAGGAAACATAGCCAGAAGGATATTAAGCTCGTTGAAGACATAAACTAGCAGGTGCAATTGCATAAACCCTAATCCTCTCATTGTGGTACCTTAAGTGAAGTGATTGGCCTAATCTCTGGACAGATCAGTGCGCCCTAGCCTAGCACATCTCCTGGTACTCTCAGCAAGCCAAGAAATCAAGTTTGAATTTGTGGTCAAATCTAGGGTTTGACCAAGTCAAAGAAACCATGACTTATTCTATGAAGTCAAAGAACAAGTTAGATGGAGCCTCTAACTTCAGAGCGTGGAAGACAAGGATTGACCTCATCCTTTCCAAGAACAAAATGCTGGATATCGTAAAAGGAAAGATCGTGGAACCAGAGTTTGAAGAAGGAAAAGAGAAGGAACTGCAGAACATTGCAGTTATGGAGAAGTTCAAAGACGGTGACATTAATTCCATGAGTATCATAGTGGAATCCGTAAAACACAACTCGATACCCTACATCTCCCATCTTGACTCATCAAAGAATATGTACGATGTCGTAACAAATCGCTTCTCAATCTGAAACATTGGACAAGTTATGAGTTTGAAGAATGAGATTCGTGACATGAATATGAATGATGATGATAGGATAACATCACACCTTGTGATGATCTCCCAGTTAAGAGATCAAATACAAGTTATTGAAGAGATCACTTTAGAGAAGGAATTGGTAAACATAGTACTCAATGGTCTTCCCAAGACGTGGGATGCATTTACTGCAAGCATGAACACAGGGAAGAAGTATCCGACATTTGAAGAAATTTGGACTTGCTGTGCTCAAGAAGAATCAAGGATCAGTGCAAAAGAGAAACCCCAAAAGAAGTACGATGATCAAGCCTTCACAACAAGATTCAAGAATTTCCAGGGAACAAAGGAAGTTTGGTTCAAGGAGAATCAAATCAAGAAAAGACATTTTAGAAGTACAATGCTTCAATTGTCAAAGTATAAGCCCACTACGAATCATTATACGAGAGCTAAAGGAGAACCACGAAGCATCAATTACCGAAGAAAAGGAACTTACAAAAGAGACTAAGTAAAAGGAACTTACAAAGAAGACTAAGTAAAATGAAAGAGACTTCTTCTTCTGAAGGTAACAATACTCTTCTTAGTTCTTGTACATATCTTGTTTGCATCGTCTCTGTACATATCTTGTATATCTATCTCCTGGAAGATAATGTGTTCCAAGAAGAACTACACCGATGGAAGAACAACAAGATAAGGATTGATATCATTAGATAATACATGAAGGAATGAAACACATCAAACAAATCATGTGGAATCTATTGCAATATAAGTCAAATCAGTCATGAATATACTTATAATAAGCAAAGACAGAAAGAAGTCAACAATCAAGAGGAAATTGGAGAAAGAATTATGACGTTTTGTAGAAAACAACAATACGGAAGCATGGACTTGGTTAGACAGAGAGAGACAATTATATATATTGCAGAAGACAATAAGGATGCAGATGGAAGCATGGACTCTATTATATGGAGGGAGCCGATTATATGCACTCATACATGAAGCAAGGATTAGGAGGGAGATAATCCTATGATCCATTAAAAATGATGAAGTATGGTAGCAACCATGACAGACAGTATGTGTTCAGTTCAACCGCAGAAGAAGACCTCTTCAAAGAGAATCCTTAAAGTATCCCTGGTTGTCCATCCACATCCGTGATCCTATGATGAAAGAAAGAAATGGAATCTTTAGGGCATGGAATCTATAATAAACTCCATGGACCCAAAAAGCTAAAGAAAAACATGAGGAAGAACATGAAGATTCCAAGAAAGAAGAGAAGCCTGAGCAACCAGTCATTGTATCAAGAATCACAATATTACCAACCTAATATGAAAGAAATCAAACAAAACTAAAAGTTGTGATGAAGAACAGTGTATGGAAGACTTATAAATGAAAGCATTGCAAGATTCAAAACTAGAGGTTCTCCCAGACAGAGGGAGAAGACTATAATGAGTGCTCGTTTCGGTAAACTAGACATACCTCTACATGAGTCATTATATTATCCATGGGTTGGAGTGATACATCAAGATGAATGAAAAAAATGTTCTCTAGAGCATTTGAACCAAGATCATATGAAGAGAAACCTCAAGACTTTGAGGCATACCAGAAAGAGACTCTTGTATACAGATGGAAGAAGATAACTTGGTGAAGAACCTCCAATGCACAACATAAGCGTGGTGAATATTATCTATAACAAAGATATTGTATCAAGATGATTACTTAGTAGATCAGATCTCATGATGAAAGAAGAAGTGCCACATGGATATGTTCCAGTTTTCCAGCAATGATATACTTTATTGATCAGAGCTACATGAAGCCTTCAAAGAAAAACCAGTGCTCCAAAATGAAGTACATTTGAAATCAAGAATTACATTATCCGTGATAAAGTCTAGAAAGGAGAAAGTGGTTCTCTAATACATATCTCCACAGATGAGCAGATAAGAAGACATTTCTATAAATCTTCCATCCAAGATGAAAGAGTTTGCATACTCAAGCTAAAGCTCATGGAGACGACTTCCTTATTGAAAGAGGAAGAAATGAATCCCAGGTTGGGAGGGAGCACTGATATATATTGATTTATGGACAACCATTTTTTAGTTCGAAAAATGGTCCAAGATGAGCAGTTTCCTTTCTAGTTCGTAAAGTGGACTGATATTTTTGACGGACAACGATTTCCCATTGTGGTTAACATGGGAAATGGTCCATATTACTGATGTATCATAGACAATGAATTCCAATTGTGGTTAACATGGGGATTGGTCTAGGGAAGTCTCTCTTATTGAGGGTTACTCAAGAAGACCGACCTGCCTCGCCGAACAACGATTTCTCATTATGGTTAACATGATGAATGGTTTGTTTTGGAGGTTGATATAGGACAATATTTTCCTCTTGTGGTTAACAAAGGAAATGGTCTGGACAATCATTCCTTAGGTTTTATACATTCTCTCCAAGGTGCACTTTGATTAGTGTAGGAGGAATGGCCCAGGGTGGGGAATGGTCCAGGCTCAACAATTAGGGACAGACATTCCTTAGGGTTTATACATTCTCTCTGGGGTTCAATTTGATTAGTGTAAGAAGAATGGCCCAGGGTGTGGAATGGTCCAGGTTCAGAAATTAGGACAGTTATTCTTCCTTGCTTGAGAAGAATAGTCCAGAAAACTCATCATTGATGTTTTACCTTTTTGAGGGAAGATATCCTTTCATATCTCACAGATGTGAGTGAAATATTGACCCAATTGATTCAGTTTATATCATAACATTGTTTCTGTGCAGGTTGATATCATATGATTGTTATGAAGACTGCATGACAGTAGATGTATACTACTGTGGTGGATGTGTTCCACTGTTTGTGACTATACATTACTGATCAAGTACTTGTTTGCTACTTGGTGTGGTAGTGTACCACTGGATTGTGGTTATGTACTACTATGGATAGACACAATTGTGTTCTATTTTGTTCTGATTGCCTTGAAGACTATCAACAGTTTATTGGAAATAATTATCAACCAAATGAATGATGAACAAAGATTTTCTAGACAGAAAATGGTTCAGAACACTTACTCTTCTAGATTAGAAGAGTGGCTCTTGTATCACTCTGTGGAGTGAGCATCATGTCTGATTACTTAGATAGAGTATGGTTTCGAGAGATGATGCAGTTGATGATGATGATAGTGTTCATGATCTAGTCATGATCTAGTCTATATAACTATGTTGATTCTACCGGGTGAATGGTATGTTTTGTGCTCAAGATCATCACCTGTAGTACCGCCCTAGCTAGGAGGGAGTGTTCATATTATGGTAGTTGCAGGAGGTATTTACCTCCACATGTAAACGTGACAAGGATAGAATACTCCGAGAAGAAAGAAGAAACCCTAATGAGTTGGCTAATAACCCTAGAAGACTTGTTGGCTCAAGAAGATAATTTATATTAGGTTATTAGCCTCCAAGAGAAGAAGTCAGCCAGAAATAATAATATATACTGAACAGAAAGATACCCATAATGAGAAGTCAGCCCAGGCAGTTAGCCAGAATTAGTAAAAATACAAGAGGTCAGTTCTCATTCTGGCAGGCAGTCTCAGAATTGCAGAGAAGCACTTGTGCGCACTGCAGTTGCCCAGTTTCTGCGCAGGTTTGGATGAGAGTTTCCATTGCAACTGTTGTAGCTAGTAGTTATACTTGGACTATCTCTTGGCTAGGGTTTGGACTATCTGATCATCTCTTGTTGGTGTGTTATCCTTGGGGAAAGGTGCGCTACCCTTTGTTTGGATATATAGCCTAGGGTTTGCTTCTAGAGTGATTCTCTGTCAAGGTTAAGGTGCTCGGAGGGTGGCTTCGGCCTATGGTTGGGTGACAATAGAGATATTGTCAATGGTAAAACGAGCACATCCATTATATTCTAACACATAGTCGATTTTAACAATAACTTGGACCCTATTCCTCTTGTGTGATTTTCAAAAACACCAAAGCATTCATCTTGAGAGGAATTTGAAGAAAAACCAACATTACATACCTCATGTTCATGCATGTACTTGGTAAGGGTTTCCTTTTCCTCATGGATTTGAGTCTCCATCTCATGCAACTTTTCAAGAAGTTGGTGCTTCTCCTCCTTCATGGTCATCAACTTCTTTTGAAGGACAATGATCTCCTTCCTATCTTCCCACATCTCTTGCACCATATATCGCATGGTTGCAAATGCCTTCAACATATCTTTGGCTAATTAATATCTATGAGAACTTTTACTGTTTGAAGCTTCCTCCATCCTTGCAAGATATCAAATTCCAACATAAAACTTGCACAATAATACCAACAGCTAAAACTCTTGCTATCAATGGAAATCACATGAGAAAAACTATGCTCTGATACCACCTGATATGAAAATAGGGGGCTGACTTGTTTTTCTATGAAAACACCCTCTACTCCATTAAAATAAACTTCATGTCCTTGCTCTATGTCATAGTTGTGCAAGAGGTTTTTTGTGTCAAGTTTAGGCTTATTTTAGGTGTTTATGTGTGAGGATTTTTTTTAATGGTTAAGTATGTTGTTTAAAGAAATACAACATCAAATGAATTGCATAAAATAATAACCATCAAACTCACAACAATAACAAGATGATAAAGGAGTTCACCCCCAACTGGGCTACATCTCCTTGAGCCTCCATCAATGGACTAGGCTCTCTGGGATTAGTTTGTCAAATATTATTTTACAAGATTATGCTCAATTCAAATGGATTTATTGATTGTACCATTGGGTTCAGAATACATAAAAACCCCAAAAATGACTAATAGAACTCTGAAAACGGACCGTGGCTCATCCGGGCATGACCTCTTCTACATGTGGCCTTGAGCTTCCCTTAGCTTCCTTATGGAGAAAACACCTGTAAAAGTACTCAAATTCCTCTGAATCATGTCCCAATGTGTTCACATCATAACAATTAGTCAAAAATGACTATTCAGTCACAAAAACTAGACTTGGGCTCATCTGAGCATGACCTCCATCAATGGTGGCCCTAAGCTCCCTAGAGCTCCTTGAAACTTCAATGGTGTAAAAACTGCAATAGAAGTTTCCAAATTCCTTTGAAAACTATGCCAATGGATTCATATCATCCAAAAACCCCTAGCTGGACTTTTTCGACACCTCATTTGGCCAAAAAATGAAGAAGTTAGGCCTCCTGCCATTTTTCTTCTTCAAGCTTGCTGTCTCTGGTTTGACAATTCGCACTCTTGTGTGTGTAACCTGGATTCTGGGTGTTTCCTATGCCTAAAACCATCACACATGTGCATTCCTGCAAAACACGCAAAATTTTCACATCGTTAACAGAATTAGGGCCCCCAAAGTCGAAGGTGTTGGGCGCATGGGGGCCATATGGCCACATCCCAACGCATAAAAAGGATACTTTTGCAAGGTTTAATGTGAACTCGACATGTGTTGGCGCATGGTGGTAGTTGTTTGAAACTCGCACCAACTCCGTGGGTTAGGGTCATGTGGGAGCATATAAAAATTGAGGGCTAGGGCTAAGCCCCAACCTGGACCCCACGCCATGAAACATTATATGTGAATTCAAATAAAATGTAACACATATATATAATAAGCACCAACGTATGGCGCACCGGATGGGTGGCCTTTTCCAAGGCGTTAGACTATGTGTGGAGGTCCAGGGTTAGACCCCCATGTACTCCACAAACGTTTAAACAAAAAAGATTTTAACATGGTGCCACGTGGCATACCATGCCTGGGCCACGTGGCACCACCCCATTTGTTAATCAAAATTGCCACGTGTCTCAAAATGATTCACCCATGTGTCCTGTCAAATAAATTCTTTCCAACTCAGCACTTGCCACATCACCACTTTCCACGTCATCATATGACACATCACCACTGCCACATGTGAGGTATAGCCCTGCCACATCATCACCTGTACGGACTGTACAATCATCATTTGTTTTGCATGTTTGGCAAATCGAACAGAACGCGATATATCACTCATCCGATGTCCGTTTGACCCCGTTCGAAGTGTGTTGGGTTCATGAAGATGAGGCCTACGCCCTTTTTTGTTTTGAAGTGATTCTAAACACCTTGATTTTTAGGCTAAATTTAACCCATGGTCCAGTAACTGATCACTTGGAAACATTTACATCCATGACAAGGTGCAACTCACCCTCAACAAAGTCACCCATATGTGAGTGTTACATTTCCATGCTATCACATGCACCCCATGCCTAAAGTTTTTTCCCTCACCACCTCATACGTTTGCATGATTTGGATCAAACTCAACTAGGGAAACGACCTTGAATTAAGGGATACTGGCACAATAGGACACCCTGAGACCATTCCAAACCCTAGACTTGTCAATTTTCATAAAGTTTTGAGAATTTGTTTTGGTTTAGGGGGGTTTAATGCACATGTTTGGGCATTTTAATTATTAGAAGTGATTTACATATTATGATGCCTGTGACTTATGGACCCCTAGAGGGAATACTTGTTTTCTTTGCAGGACCTTGCCCAGTGAAAAGTTACAAGGAGAGATGACTAGCTCGGACCTTGATGAGGGCTCAAAGCCCATTTAATGGATGTTGAGACCCCATCCAGGGGGCAGGATGAAGATGAAGGGGTTCTGCCAAGAAGAAGAAGGATGTTTACTTTGGAGGCACTTTGGTGGACCTAGACCCAGGAGGCTCTGCCTTTCCCACCTGAGCATTGGCCTTTGGATGCCTTGGAGGTCACCCATATAGCCATGGATGTTTCTACATGGAGTGGTTGTCACATTGGGGGTAATCCCGAGGTTATTGTCACATGTGGGTAGGTTTTTGACCTTTGGAGGCCCAATGTTTCACTCCCTAAGCCCAACGTTCCATGATAGAGGTCCAACGTCACCATAAAATGGCATGACATCACCCCTAAGAGGGTTTTTACATGAAAATTTATTTTATTTTGTCCGAAATTTAATTTTGTAAGAAACTAGCCAGGTCGACCCTAATATTTTGACCTAAAATAATTAAAGGTTAAATTTTGGTATAAATAAATGTAAAGTGACATTCATTTGATCATAAATCTCACTTGGGACAATGGAGGTCTGAAATTTTCTCCCTAATAAGGGTTATTGGCTGAAATAAGGAGGGAACTACTCTTTTAAGGCTTGTTTTGGGAACTTGGACAAATTTTATGAATTTTTGTGGAAATCTTGCATGGTTTTACATGATTATTCTTGGTGCAAGTATGTAGATTTTTACTTTTTCATTGTAAATGGTTATGGTAATGGTTTTCTTGCTCATACAAGATTATGAAATTGCATGTTTAAATTAATGCTCGAAGTAAGAAACTTAAAGTGACAACGTTCTTTTTTTTTCATTTGCCTAGCGTTATTGAATTGATTTAGTAACTAGTGAAACCCTAGGGCCCTAAAGTGATATATCTCTATAGGTTTATACTTAGTTATTGTGAAAAGTACTTTTCATCCATAAAAAATCCAAGAATAAGGAGGTTGTAGGGCCTATAAGTGCCTACACCCTAGCTTCCTCACTTCTTGAGGTCGGAGGACTTAAGTTGCTACTCCTCCTAGGTCTTTCTCCCTCTTGGATTTTGTGTAAAATCACTTGTTAGCATCCTTGAAGGAAGCCGCCTACATGACTGAACTACCCTTAGAAAGGAACTAGTCAAACCTCACTCTTTGAAAAGTGTTACACATTATTTTCATCATCTCTATGACCATTAATGATGTAAACCTATCTGTTGCCTTCAGAGGGGTCAGTGGCCTGAATTCTTGAAAAAAGAAGGGAGAAGAACTTTGCCTAAGAAAAGAAGTTGTATTTTCCTTTGTAAAAACCCTATTAAGGAGGATTTCCACAGGTTTCATTATACATAGGGAGAAGAAATTCCTGATTTCTGCACCTTTCCCTATAGCTAGGTTGCGGAGTTTCCACATGTTACTCTATAGCTAGGGTGCAAAAATTCTTGTACATGGGAAAAACGAGCATATTCTCGACACTTCTAGAAGGAGAAGATTCTATGGTGAGGTGGCCTCTGAATGGTTGGTATATTACTCGCTTTCATGATATAGTGGGATCATCCTAACCTCCTCACCTTACCCTCTTCAACTTATAAAAGGAGAGGAGCTCTCATGGAGAAAGTTAGTTGTTTTGGCTTGAGATTGTTAGCTTGGTAGAGTGGCTTTGAGCTTTTCTTTTTCAAGATAGATTGTGAGTAGCTATCAGATCTATGGTCTCAGAATCCTTGGAGTAAGAAGTGTGTGGGAAGTAAGGAACGGTTGGAAGGAACCCAACAACATCAAGGCATCTGGTTATATTTTTCTTCCACATTCTTTAATACAGATATACTTTTCTTTCCTATATGAATGTTATTTGCTCATATTGTATGATTCCTTGATTACGTACATAGTTTCAGATCAAATAGACTCTATTATTCTTGTCTTCATTGGATTGTGTTTATTTGTAGATATTTCTCCATAAGCCTCATGACAGAGCTTGGATTGCATTGGTGAAGTTAGATCTTCAATATTTAAAAGGTATGTTCTAGATCCATTTCTCATTTGATAATTTAAATCTAAGGAAAGAGTAGTGTACTGTATTGTTTTTTTCTAGTTTTGTAGTGAAGCTAGGGGGATTGATTTGTGTCCGAACTTAACAGTTAGCCCGCTAAAAAAATTGGTGACTCCACTGGGGAACATATCGTTTTCCTAGTTTGTCTTGCTTTCTTTCTTTGATTGCTTGGTTTCTGTTTTTCGAGTCACTGGAAGATCCATCTTGACTCTCTGACTCTTAAAATTCACTAGAAAACCTTCTTAATTTTTTAATTTTTTAATTTTTGTTTGATTTCCACACCTTGCTTTGAGGGATAGTGCGATGACTTAGGATTTACGCACCATACCTATTTATAATAGTGCGGAAACTCAACACCCTACCCATTTATGTCCTGCGATGATCAAGGATTTCCGCACTGTGCTAGTCTTCCAGCCTGTAGAGATTGTGAAATTTTTTGTTGGTGGTGGTTTTCCCTGCCCAAATCTGTGATGTGGTTCTGGGGTGATTTGTTGGGTCTGATTACAATCTTCTTGAAAAAATTTGAATCTTCTTTCAACCATCTTTGCCTTATTTTTTCTTTGTTTTCTTTTGAAAGATTTGATCTCTTCCTTTGAGTGTCTTTCTGTTACAAAGCATTGTTTTTTCTTTAGAATTGTTCGGTGAAAGAACTTATTTTTCTTTTATTGAATAATTCATGTTAAAAGAGAAAGTTTGTTTGGGTTTCTTTGTTTTATATAAATTTTCTATTCCTTTTAGCTATCTTTAAAACATAATTTTTTAGTTTTCTTGCTTTGCATTAGTTTGGGGACATCCTTGCATTTGAAGTAGCGGAATTACATGGTTTTTGGCATTTTTTGGTCTTGATTTCTGAAAATTTCCCCCCCTCATGGTCGGGGGGGAGGGGGGGCATGAATCGTGTATTGGTGTACAGTCTCTTTGTCTCATTTCTTGAAAATATTTATATTGATGAGTTTAATAAAATTTTGTGACATTGTGCATTTGGGAATGATAAATGTTTTCTCCTTCTCGTAATATAGCTTTCATTGAAGTGAAATATTTGCATTCTCATTTATTTTCATTGTTTAGAGTCGGTCAAAAACTCATTTAATCCACGCCATTTTCCTCTTGAGTAAACAACAACCTTAAAAATAAAGCGCTTATAAAAATTGATTAGACATTTTTATATTTCCTGGTAGCAAACCTACATTAGATTAGTTGTAGGGCTTTGGAATAGGTGTGAAAGATAACTTTCCAAAGATGCAAACAAATATATAATCTTGAGTTAGGGAGCGGTGAAATCCACTTATTACATTTTTTCTTGGGAAGCTCTTCTCACACAAGGGTCAAACTTGAGGTCGCATTGAGACTGGCAGAGTTACGCACCCTGCTTTGTTGGTCTTGGTGTAGATATTGCACATATTATGGGGGTCTCTTGAAAGGTATACCCACAAGGATGAGTGGAAGCCTTTCAAGTTGATTTCAAGCTATATACCCTTCCCTTGCGCATGGATCAGATTACCGACTATTTCCCCAAGCATCACTATTGTAGTTGGTAACCTTAGTGGCCTATCTCTTTAGGGTCTTTACACGAGGTGACTGTGGAGGGGCAAGTATTCACGGTACCTGGAATCAACATTGTCCAAAATCACTCGGGCTCCTTGGAGGGTATACCCACGTTTATGTGTGGGAGCTTTCACCAGGGTGTAAGTCCGTTAAGCAGGTCATCAATGCAACTTTTCCACCCGATATATCTCAACTCCTTTTTACATTTTTCCCATGACGTTGGATTTCATCACCAACTAGTGTGCTCATTGTGAGAAGGTTTTGTTTGCTTGATTTCTTACTAGATTTTTAGCGTGTGCTTTTTATTTTCCCTAGTAGAATATAGAGTGCATTTTTGTTTAAATGGCCTCAGTTCCTGGAATGACCAATGAAGGAACCCATGCTCCAGGGGAACCTTTTGTTTTTCCTTCTTATGGAAACATTGGTCCTCCTCACATCGTTACTTTGAGCCTTCCAAATCTCACGATTGGATTGTCGGTGTGGTTTTTTTCCACTCAGGTAATTCCGAATGCAGTAAGTTCTTCGGTCATAAGAAATTCCCCCCAACAACATCAACCTCATGTTGATCCTTCACCATCTTCACCAGCAAGATCTTCTTCTCCTTCTTCACTTTCAAGGTCTTCCTTCGTTTCATCTTCTTCGTCAAGTGAAAGCTATGAAGCTAGTAACTTGGTGGATAATAAGAAGAAGAAAAGGAAGATAAAGAAGAAGAAAAATAAGAAAGGATCTACACTTCCAACCACTGCCATACATGTTGGAAAACAACCAGTTACTGTTAATCATGCTGGGAGTGGTGATGATGTCAAGATCACCCAAACAACCTGTAAACCAAAGTACCCTTGCAGGGCTTGTAAGGGTAGCCATATTCTTAAGGATTTCCCTGGTCTATCCAAGGTTATAGAATCATGGTCTATACACCCTCGCCAACCCATGTCGTCAGCCTCCGAACAACATGTTGATGACCTCCCTTCAACTAGTCATGATACAGTTGGGAAAAAGAAAAGTCAAGTCAAGTTCTCGTGTATGTTATGCAAAGGGAGTCATTTAACTCACCCTTGCCCTCATATGGAAGAATCCTCGAAATTCCTGGAAGACATGACTATTTCAAAACCTCAATTTCCAGCTTCTTATCACAAGCTTACTCTTGACCCACTTGTAGTTGATGGAATGATCAATCCATCCCCTTCATCGGTCTGTCCATTTGATCAAGTGGTCAATATGGTCACATGCTCATTTGAACCAGTTGACCATGTGGTCGATCCGATCCCATTCTCAGTCGATCCCACTCTCCCATTAGAGAGTGAAACCCAATCGATCAATCCTTTTCTAACTATTGACCCCATTCTCCCCTTGGAGAAAGCAAACCAAGTGGTCGATATGATCTCGTCATCAGTCGCCCTACTCTCCCGCTTGAGAGTAAACCCGATATTGGTCATGCTTGTCTCATTGATACAGAATCTACTGTGCTCGGGGGTCTCCCTCCTTCCCCCACAGAACCCCCTCCAAGTAACGAGACCATCCTTTTTAATTGGGGTGTGCTAAATGGACCTTGTCTTCCCTCTAACATTCCTTTCCATATTACAGTACAGGTTTGTGGTCGGGATGTTCCTCAGATGCTGATAGATGAAGGTGTGTCTGTTAGTATTTTTTCCTCTCTTGCTTGGCAAGATTTGGGTTGTCCTCAGCTTGCGCTAGTTACACAGAATCTGTTAGCTTTTAACAGAAGAACCAGTCAACCTTTAGGGACCCTTCCTCGGTTTCCCATAACTTTGGTAGGGAAAACTGTCTTTATTGATGTCATGGTAGTCCAAGACCTCTTGGATTTTTCTTTTCTCCTTGGGAAAGACTATGTCTATACCATGAAAGCTATCATGTCCACTCTTTTTCATGTGATATCTTTCCTGCACGATGGAAGAATTGTGACCATTGATCAACTTTCATTTTTTGGTCCTAACTTGACCATAAATTCAATGACATCCCTAAATGGTTCTTCTATGTAGACGGTATCGCCCCTGCCATAGGTAAATTATGTGGCGTTGTCTCCCATGCCTTCCACTACCGATGACAATGACTTGGATCCAGTAGTTGACATGGTGATCTCTTCGGTAGAGTTATTGGAGCCTAAACTCCTTACCTCTATCGTTACCCTCAACATATGTTCCTTCCAGAGCGTGTTTCTTCTGTCAAGTGAAGATCTCTTGAAGGCCATGACCGAGTTTTGTTCCTTGACATGGTGTCCTTCCAAAGCACTGTCCTCTTGGAATCCATGACCAATAAAAGTATGTTGAGCATGGTTTTCTGATTTCAATATCGTTAAAAAATGAAACAGAGCCTACGAGCATAGTTCTTTTTTCTATGTCAATCTCGTTAAAAAAAAATGAAATAGAGGTCTGGGGATTATACCTAGAGTCTCGAGCATAGTTCTTCTCATGTGTCAAGATCATTAAAAAATGAAATGAATTCCCCCTCTTTGTTTGAGTCAATTCCTTCATCTAGTATTTGAAGCTTCATTTCATCTGCCTTTGCAGTTGGAAGAAACGAAGCTTGGGGGGAAATGATTACAGCCTTTGGACTTCATGCTGAAGTTGAGCCGCGAGCTTCTTAAGCTGGGGGCTAAGTACCAACCATCCCTGTGTTATGCGTTGGGAAGGCCAAGCATAGTTTTCTATGGTTCAAGCTTGTGTAAAAATAAAACCACCTACCTCAAGCATAGTTCCTTCTGGTTCAAGCTTGTGTAAAAATGAAACTAGGTCCAAGCATAGTTTTTTTTAGTTTTTAAGCTTGTGTAAAAATAAAATCTATCCCAAGCATAGTTTTCTTTTGTTTTAAAGCTTGCGTAAAAATGAAAAAAATCCCGAGCTTAGTCTTTTTTCTTTCTCATGCTCGTAAATACATGAGAATAAGTTACCTAGCTTAGTCTTTGTTCTTTCTCGTTCTTGTAAATACATGAGAATGTAATTGAGTATACTTTTATCAATTTTTTAGACTCGTAAAGGTTATATGAAAAAGGAACCCTCTGGAGTTCCCTTTAATCTCTTTTCAGACTCTCTAAACCATGAAAATATTGTCGAGCGATCTTGTTCTTTTCACGCTCGTAAAAGTATTTGAAGAAAACATTTGATGAGTGGTAGGTTATCACTTTTTTGGTCTCATCAAATTACTTTAAAAAAAAGGAACTGAGAGAGTTCTCTTTAAGTGTTTTTCAGATTCTCTAAACATGAAAACCCCCCAAGTTTTCTCTCTTTGGACTCGTTAAACAAACATCGAAAGACCCATATGGGACCGAACCCCTCTTTCTTATGGTTTGTTAGACATACTCCGAGGGAATCGTCTAAAGGATGAACTTACATTACAAGAATATGTTATTCTCCTCAAGCTTTCGTAAAAATAAAGAGGTACTTGCTAGAAATGGTGGGGGGAAAATTGGGAAAGAAATGTATCTAAACCTATATTCTATGGAAGAGTCACATTTGAACATGACACCCTTTCACTTGCTTTGTGTCTAGGTTGGAAAATATTCTTGTCCATTGATCATACTCCTTTATAAGATTACCCTTTGGTCTGTGATCCCTATTGTTGAATTAGTGTTTCCAAGACAATTTTCGTGTCGTCAATATGTTCAAAGATAAGTTCAAGACGGAAATAATTCTATTGCATTGGCCATTTCTGCAGTCCTTAAGCCTTCTATTGCACCATCCATCCCTGATTCGGTCCTAAATCATTTGTTACTCTAATCTACCTCAAATCTTCTTACCTGTTTCATGTCATTGACGAGGGATACATCAAGGACCTCCTGTGATGGGTCTTTTCCTATCGACTTCAACTCATTATCCAAGAATTAGACTTAGAAACTAATCGATACCTTGGAACTTGCATGCCTCAACGACATGTTTCCTTGTTTTCGATAGTGGTTTTTCATTATTGACCCCTGATCGAGAGATTTCGCCGAGTGTTCGACTTCATCTCATTAATTCGCACCCGTTGGATTGTACTAGTGTACCTTGGGAGTCATTGACATTAATGGTGATTTCCCTTGCACTTGTTAACGATATACATTATTGACCGGTAATCAAGCGGTTTCTACCATGTTTGACTTCAACACCTGTAATCACATGGTTAGATTCGTACTATAGAGTGGTGGATATGAAGACCCTGAATCTTTTCTGACAGATTTAGGTTGTGTTTGAGTATATTCATACTGTACTGTTGCATAGATCCACAGTGTATGTCTAGTGGCTATGTTCAAATTTGAGTCTTTAACACATAGATCTAGAGTATATTTTTGGTGGCTATGTTCAAACTTGAGTCATATTGGCATGGATCCACAGTGTATGTTTGGTGGCCATGACCTGTCTTACTTGAAATAGATCTTTGGCATGTCAGCATTTATGCTTTGATTCATTTGTATTCTAAGTATGAGAATGCCTACCTCAACGATGATATATTATTGTACTGCATTTTCATGTTTGTTGGCAGGTTTCCGACTGACTGTTCCTTGTTCCCTACACACACTCGACAAAGTATTTCAACTATCACTCTATTCTAACTTCATACTTTAGGGGGCTCTCTGTTACACATTATTTTCGTCATCCCTATGACTATTAATGATGTAAACCTATCTGTTGCCTTCAGAGGGGTCAGTGGCCTGAATTCCTGAAGAAAGAAGGGAGAAGAACTTTTCCTGAGAAAAGAAGTTGTATTTTCCTTTGTAAAAACCCTATTAAGGAGGATTTTCGCACGTTGCACTATACACAGGGTGCGGAAATTCCTGATTTCCGCACCTTTCTCTATAGCTAGGTTGCATAGTTTCTGTAGGTTTCTCTATAGCTAGGGTGCAAAAATTCCTGTACGTGGGAAAAATAGGCATCTCCTCGATGCTTCTAGAAGGAGAATCTTCTATGGTGAGGTGGCCTCTGAACGGTTGGGATCTTACTCGCTTTCATGATTTAGTGGGATCATCCTAACCTCCTCACCTTATCCTCTTCATCTTATAAAAGGAGAAGAGCTCTCATGGAGAAAGTTAGTTATTTTGGCTTGAGATTGTTAGCTTGGTTAGAGTGGCTTTGAACTTTTCTTTGTCAAGATAGATTGTGAGTAGCTATCAGATCTATGGTCTCAGAATCCTTGGAGCAAGAAGTGTGTGGGAATCAAGGAACTATTGGAAGGAACCTGACAACATCAAGGCATATGGTTGTATCTTTCTTCCACATTCTTTAATACATATATAATTTTATTTCCTATATGAATGTTATTTTCTCATATTGTATGATTCCTTGATCATGTACATAGTTTCATATCAAATAGACTTAGTTATTCTTGTCTTCGTTGGATTGTGTTTATTTGCAGATATATCTCCATAAGCCTCATGATAGAGCTTGGATTGCATTGGCGAAGTCAGATCTTCAATATTTAAAAGGTATGTTCTAGATCCATTTCTCATTTGATAATTGAAATCTAAGGAAAGAGTAGTGTACTGTCTTGTTTTGTTCTAGTTTCATAGTGAAGCTAGGGGGATTGATTTGTGTCCTCACTTAACAATCCGTTTGATAAAAACAAGTATCTTCAAACTCAAACTCCAAACTGTTTCCTACTTGATTACCCAACTAACTTTAACTAGTTAACTAACCTAGCTTAGAGATACTAACAACCACTTAATTACTGATGATAATTCACTATTACAACCATTTTGCAGTCTATACATTTCTTAGGAGAGTACGTTTCTAAAGCGTGTTTACTGCTGCCATTACTTCTATTTTACTGTTGTTACATTTAACTTAGACAACCTATTTAAATCCAATTGTTGGTTGTTATATTTAGAGAACTCACATAATACAAAGTATTATCATTGATGCTTTAAATTCTTGTTCACATTGTGTGCACAAGTGTGTTCTTGTTGATACAAATTCTAGTTGTTATCATTTACTTATCGCTATCATATACTTGTCATTTGTTGCATACATAGACAACCAACATATATTCACAAGTTTACTGTCTTGTTGAAGATTCATTATATTTTTTTATTTCCTTTAACGCTTATGGGTGTATTGGTAAATGTAAGGTACACTTTATCTTTATTTTTGTTCATCCTTCAAGACTTAAACTTGACTCGAGTGACCTAGAGAGAGGGGTAGTTTACTTATCATTTCTTTCCCTTCATCAACCCACTAGGTCTAGGGACGTCTCCCTTGGAGAGGGCTTTCTCTTCCTAAATAGAAAAGGGTTTCATGTTGCGGTGAAAATGACAGGATTACCCTCGTGTTACACCAATCTCAACCTACTTTCCTTTAGGCTTTGGGAAATTACAAATTGTGCGATAACAAAGAAGATTAAAAATGTCATTGAAGGAAGAGAAAAGGAAAGGTTAGGTATGGAAAAATGTAGGCCTTCAACAAAGGCCAATCCAAATTCTATCACAATAGATGCCACTATTCTTTCTCCTCCATCACAATAAGAAAAACACAGGATTTTAGTAGAGGCCAATCCAATGTATACCTCTAGTGAACCTCCAATGACTTTCATCAAGACAAGTTGTTGTGGATGAGCAGATGATGATATATTTTCTTGGAGAAATTAGAGAGGAAACGGGTGCACAACCTTCTGGTGAAGAAGTTCCCATGGTGAAACCTCTTGTTCGATAGTCAAACATTCCAGAAACTACCCATGAGCATGCCCACTCTCCTCCCAAAATTCACCTGCAAGTTATTGAATGGGTACAAAATCATATGTTTGTATCTCCACAATAGAGAGGTCAAGAGTGTCAAAATAAAGGTCCAACGTCCTTTCCTAGACTAAGCGGTGTGTGATGAAGAAATCCTAAATGCATTCAATTGGATGAAAGTGGTCTAACATCACTTGAAGGTAAGTTAACAATTATAAAAAATTATTAAAGACTATTTTGGACCAAAATGTGATGGAGCTAAATGTCGGTTATTTCTGTCTTTGTTAAAATATATGATTTTTATTGTTGTTAGGATGATTTTAGGCATTAAAATAGTTAAATATTTAGAAACAAGTAATCATAGTCAAAATAGTCAAAGGAAAGCGTATATGTGACAATAATCCTGTAATAAACCACTCCCTATGCTTCTCATATGGAATCCAAAATTTCAACCAATCCATTAGTATCTTGAATCTTTGATCAAAGTCTCATACTAATTCATTCGCCAACTGCTTGATCTCTTTCAGTTTTGTAATGCACCGTGACTCTGACTTCAACTTATGGGATTATTTCAACAAGGCTTTCTTGATATTTGCCAACATCCTATCTTGTCCTGTAGGCGCAATGGATTGATACTTCATAAACCAAAGTAATGTGTGCTCTCTAAATTTCATTTCCAACTGCGTGATCTTCACATCCTCATCTTGGACATTCTTCACTGTCCAAATTGCTTCACAAACAAATAAATGTTGTTATGGATATTTTGAACCTGCTCCATGAAAGACAGAAATTCTTAACGTGAGATCTACTCCCTCCATCATGTACTACACAATATTATTCTCCAGTGACACTCCCTGAAGTTGGGTTATGGTACTACTTCCACTACTTTGACTGCCCTTACTACTATCTTTACTTCCTTCACTAACTACAATTGAAAAAAATTTAGATCTTACCTCAGTAAATGGAGATGCATACGGGGTCGTGGGTTCAACATAGAGTCTGGCCTAAGTGGGATGTAACAGATCTTCTTCTACCGAACTGAGCTAACGTTCTTTCCCTTTTGTGTGCATAATTCCTTCAATATGGAGTATTACACTAGTGTCTCTTTCCTCAAACTCAATGTGCTTCTATTCTTTATCAGCCACAGTCTTCTTCCTTTTATATCGAAATCTTTTACCACTGTGCAATACTCCAGTCTCAACGTATGTCACACACTCTTGTTCTCTTAACATCCTCAGCCCATCCATTCCTCATTTTCTCTTTCCTGCATCATACACTCGGACCATTCCCTAGTCATCCCCTAGTTCCCCTATGTGCGCGAAGGTGATTAGCTGCTAGGGAAATCAAATTCCATTTTCATAACCCCCTTATTACAGAGAAACATCTTAGTCAAAGTAGATAATGACTTCAAGTATATTTCACACAATCCTTTAAATAACTATCTTTCAGCAACACTATATAACTGAGTACAATCTATAACAAACTTGGTAATGTAACCTCCTAATACACTATCCAACCAAAAATCAATTGCACGTGAGATATTATTACTTACGATATTCACTTCCTAGATAAAATTAGGAGTCCACCTTCATGAAACCACATTGTAGAATTTTTCATTCTGTTCTGCTAACCTCTGTATCCACTCAAAAGAAACATTAGGCAAATCAACAAAGAAAATTTTATGCAAATCTATAGACACATACCTTTGTAACTAATTCTCTGTGTTGATCTGTGGGTTTTTATTATGACTTATGGAAAACTCACACTCCTTCATAACTAACCATTGTCCAATATCTTCCTTATTTGGCCTCCACATTCCCCTCAATTGTATATTTCTGTCCTGACAATAGAACTATTTGTTGGCGTGTAGTGGGTAGGCCTAGGGATCAACATTAATTCACGAAAAAAACCATAAAGATATCGACCCTTTCGGCATCACCCACAAGCAGGTGAAGTCTCACCCGAGGTATCTATGGGGACTATAGGAACCAATTTTCCACAACCATGAAGGGAAGTGAGGCATCCATTCTAACCATTTGACTTAAGATTGATTCATTATACCATTCATTATGTGCGTAGAACCTTAACAATTAACATATTCATATTAATCATTCACTCACTAAGTGTGCATAATAACCAGAACAAGAAACAAACACATCACAACATATACAAAGACACCATATTTAACGTGGTTCAACCCAAACTGGGCTATGCCCACAATGACATGCTTCTTATGTTATTATTCTGAATCATCTCTTACAAAAGATGTGCACTGCACTCATATATGATATCTCAATTCTACCCAACATACCCTTTTCATTCACGCATATAGTGTACACTTATCTCTTCATATCTCTCCCTAAAGTCTCACTCAAAATTTTAAAACAACAACCACTACCTCCCTTACCCCAAAAACCCTTTACATATTTATACTTTTACATTAGGTCTTAGCCTATTGACAAAATGGACCAAAATGTCTAACTATTTCTAACTAACTTCATGTTTTCATGCATGCTGCTCTTGAAAATGTTCCAGCTTCCTTCCTTTCTTCCATGCACATTGTTCCTTAGCCGACTTGTCGTGTGGTTTTCTCCTGCGTGACTCCCAAAACTGGTCCCAAAATGTCATGCTCCAACAATTTGTCATTATATTTACTATGATACCTCATTTTCTCAGTAAAATTGCATTCAAGACCAGTATGGTTTCTTTAAGATTAGACATTATTCTCTTTATATTAAAGCTTTCATCTAACATACACACTTTTACCTAGATATTTTCTTTTAAGATCATGAATGATGTTTTGAGCTCACGTTGGAAATGCAAACTATGCTTGAAAGACAAAGTTAAAAATTGGTTTGCTAATCTATAGTTTTTCTTGTATGTGCAATGGTTGTATTTGGATTTTGTTCAATAATAGTCATAGTTAGAGGAAAACCTAATTTTTATGAATGGCACAAAATGATGTTTTCCACCTTTATGCAATTTCACCACACTTATTTTAACTTTTATCCCAAAAACTATCCCTATCCAAATTACAATTCATATTTGCAAGTACAAAAAGTTTGATTGAAATCATCCTTGAAGTGAAAGCATAAGGATGACAATTATCATTTTAAAATCATGGATGAAGAGTATTGAGCATCCTTTTCATTAATATTGCATATTTCTAGTGTCCCAATAAGTATTTTAGCATCCACATTAGTTTATTTGTAGCATCTCATTTATGTCCTTAGATTACATTTATCGTCTCTTGAGTTTCCTTGTTATCATATTTTGAATCATAATTACATCGTACTAGGGTTTTAGGGTATCCTTGGTCTCATACTAGCATCTTCATAGCATCCTACATGCATTATTGTTTCATTCTAGGTGATTAAGGTATTTTTCCCCTGTGATCTTGGGTCGGGATCACAATAGAGCAAGACTAAGTGAAAGAGATAACAATCTCCCCTCAAAGACGAGCACACAAAAACTAAATAAAATAACTACTTAAACTAGGAGAAAGTAGGGATAGAGAGGAGAAAATAAAGTGCACCTTGTTCTCCCTTTTGATGTCAATCCCCACTCCAATTCGTCAAAGAGCTCATGATCTTCAGTTGGAATCATCCTGCAAGATAGATACAAAACTAGGGTTGCGAAAAATGTAGTTATGAAATCATAAGCATGTGCATGTTATATGTCATATTCATAGTAATCATAAATATAAACATACATTGAAGACAATATCTAGGGGAAAACAAACTCCTTTATTATCAACAAGTGGAAAAGGTAAGTTACAACCTTGTCCAACCTTAGGCACCATCTTCAAGCCAACTGTTTGTTTTCCTCTCGGAATCCTCAAACATCAACTCAACCAATATAATATTCTCTCAATGACTTAGATAGGGATAAGGATGTTAGAAATAATAGGTGTGCTCGTTTAACCATAGACAATATAGAAATATTGTCACCCAACCATAGGCTGAAGCCACCCCCAAGCACCTTAACCTTGGCAAAGAATAATTCTGAAAGAAAACCCTAGGCCTAATAGCCAATAAAGGTAGTGTATCACTCTCTAGAGTTAGCATACCAAGTAGAAAGTCCAAACGATAACCAAGATAGAGTCCAAGACTGAAACCAAAATTACAAGTTGCAGTAGCTACAATTGCAGTTACTCTCCAGACTTGCGCACAATTGAATTTCTGCAGTTGTGAGCTGTGTGTGTGCAAATGAACTCTGGAATCCCGTATTTATATTTCTATTCCTTAGTTTTCTGGGCCGACTTCTCATTCTGGAGGCTAAAAACTCAATATTAAATATTTCCTTTAGCCGACTTGTCTTCTAGGGTTATGTCCAATTCTTTAGGGTTTCTTATTTCTTCCCAGAAAATTCTATTCTTGTAAGGGTTACACGTGGATATTAATACCTCCCACAACTACCATAATATCAATACTCCCTCCTAGCTAGGGATGTATTGGAGGAAATGGTCTTGAGCAAAAACATACCATTCAACCAGTAGCATCATCATAGACATACATGTTATATCATGATTAGATCACGAGCACCATCATCACTATCAATGTCATCTAATAGCATCAGCTCCATCATTTCTTGAATCCATACTCCATTTGATTAATCAGGCATGATGTTGAATAAGTCACTCACTCCATAGAGTGATACAAGGACCATTATTCTAATACAAACATATGTTCTAGAAGAATAACCATTCTAACAAATGTTGGAAGCCATGCCATAGGCTACAAGGACTATTCTTCTAATCTAGACATAGGTCCTAGAAGAATAAATTTCCTCGACCATTTTCTATCTGGAGAATGTATGTCCATCATCACACTGAATATCCATCTAGATGATAGTAATTTTCAACACTACTGATAGTCTACATGGCAATCATAATAATTCCATTCAATAGAACACAATTGTGTCTAGCCATAGTAGTACACAACTACTATCTAATGGTACAAAACCACACCAAGTATCACACAAATAATTAGTCAGTGACACATAGTCACAACCAGTGGAACACATCCACCATAGTAGCATACATATATTTTCCAAAGACATACAGTATCCATAGAAATCATATCATCTCATATCAACCTGCATAAAGCAATATCATGATATAAACTGAGTCATCTGGGCCATTCTTCCACTCACATATGTGATATATGGAAGAGCATCTTCCCTCAGAAAGTAAAACATTATCCATGGGCTATCTGGACTATTATTCTTAAGTACAGAAAAATAATTGTCCCTGATTTTTTATCCTGGACCGTTCACCTAACTGGGCCATTCACCTAACTGGGCCATTCCTCTAGCACTAATCATAGTGCAACCTGGAGAGAATGAGTCTTCCCTAGGGAATGCATGTCCTTGACTGTTGAACCTGGAACATTCACCTAACTAGGCCATTCCTCTAGCACTAATCATAGTGCAACCTGGATATAATGAGTCTTCCCTAGGGAATGACTATCTAGACCATTTCCTAATGAAAATGATTGTCCTGCACCAACCTCCAAAACATACCATTCTTTGAAAATGCTCATAACTATGAACTTCGAAAGAATAACTCCCCAACGAGGCAGGCCATTCTACTTTACCACTACTCAGAGTGACTACCAAGAAGAATGACTGTCCTAGACCATTACCCCACACTGGCCAGAAGGGGAATAACTATCTATGGTACATTAACAATCTATCGGACCATTTTCATTACGAAAATGACTGTCCGATCTCGACCATTTTCCAAACTAGAAAATGCCTGTCCGTCAGAAATCTCAAACCACTTTCTGAACTAGAAAGGAACTACTCATCCTGGACCATTTTTCGAATTGAAAAATGATTGTCCATAAATCAATAACACATCAATTCTCCCTCCCAACCTGGGAGTAATATCTTCCTTTTTCAATAAGGAAGTCATCTCCGCGATCCCCATCTTGCCAACTTTTCATCTTGGATAGAGGCTTTACCAAAATATCTCCTATCTTCTCATCTGTGGAGATATATTGGAGAACCACTTCTTTTTTCTGGACTTCATCACGGAGAATATAATGCTTGATCTCAATGTACTTTGGTCTATCGTGGAACATTTGTTTTCTCTGAAGGATTTATACAACTCTGATCATTACAATATATCATGGTCAAATTTAACACTTTTGTTTCTTGCTAGCTCATAACATCATGGAAAGGCTCAAACTGAAACATATCCAAGTAGTACTTCTTCTGTCATCATGAGATTTTGTCATGCATTAACAATCCATCATCCCAGACTTCTGAGTAACCATTCTGATACATTATCTCTGTCATAGAAATTTTTCACCACACTTTTGTTGTGCATGAGAGGCTCTGCACCAAGTTGTTTGAATCCATACAAGGTCTTCTTCCATATGCATACAAGGGTCTCTTTCTAGTATACCTCAAAATGTTTAGGTTTCTCGACATACGCTTCTTTTTCAATTACTTTGTTGAGGAGAGCAATACTTACATTCAACTGATGTAAACTCCAACCCATGGATATTGCAGAAGATATAATGGCTCAGGTAGAGGTATGTCTAGTTACTGGAACAAGCTATCATCATACTCTTCTCCCTCCATATAGGAGAACCTCTATTTATGAATCTCATAATGCTTCCACTCATAAGTATTTCATACATTGTTATTCATCACAACTTCCATTTCTTCTCCTTTATTACTTCTAGAGGGTTCAAACCAAACTGGTAGTCTTATGATTCTCTGTATAATAACTGGTTTTTCTGGATTTTCTTTCTTTCTTGGAATATTCATGTTCTTCCTCATGTTCCTCTTTATCTTTTGGGTCCATGGCATATTCTATAGATTCCATTCCCTGAAGATTCCAACTTCTTCCTTTCATCATAGGATCATGGATGTCTATGGACAACCAAGGATACTTTAAGGCTTATTTTTGAAGAAGACTTCTTCTGAAGTGAAACTGAACACATGCTACTTTTCATGGTTGCTAATTTCAATGGGAACATGGATAGATACTTCATAATCCTCAATGGATCATATTATTTAGGATTATGTCCCTCCTAATCCTTGCTTCATGCATGAATGCATGCTCTTGTTTTGGAATTATGTAATCATCTCCCTCCATCTAAGATAGTCCATGCTTTTGTCTGCATTCTTATTGACTTATACAATGTGCACAAGTCTTTTTCTAATTTCCTCTATTTTGACTTCTTCTAGGTCTCTTCAGATTTGATTCTAATTTCGGCTTATCTGCTAGTTGTTACTTATATAATATCTTCCATAGGAATTGTTATCAAATATTGTCAACATACTTAATCTTTTCATGTGTATTTCTTGACGTGTAGTCACTGTAATAGAAATCCTTATATTTTTATTCTTCCATAGGTGTTGTTTCATTGACCATATTATCTTCTAAGAAATATATATACAAGAACTATGAAAACATGGTATGTACAAGGACTATGTTACTGAAGAATAATGTTACCTTGACTAGAAGAAGAAATATACTTCATATTGTTTGACTTTGTTTGAGGGTTCCTTTTCTTCGGAAACAATTGCTTCGTGTGTTTCCTTCCTTTTCTTTAACTCATGACAATGATTCTTGTAGTGACCATATTTTCAACAGTTGAAGCATTGTATCTTTGACATCTCCTTTTCTTGATTTGGTTTTTTCCTTGAGCCAAACTTATTCTTATTCCTTAACTTCTTGAACTTTGTTGTGAAATCTTGATCATCGTATTTCTTTTGGGATTTCTCTTTTGTGTTAATCCTTGATTTTTCTTGTGCACAACAAATCCAAAGTTCTTCAAATGTGGGATACTCCTTTCTTTTGTTCATGCTTGCGGAAAATGCATCGCATGTCTTCGAAAGACCATTGAGTACTATATTTACCAGTTCCTTCTCTGAAATGATTTCTTCAATATCTTGTAGTTAATCTCTTAACCAAGAGATTCTCACAAGGTATGATGTTATGTTGTCATCATCATTCATTTTCATGTCACAGAGATCATTCTTCAGACTCATTACTTGTCCAATGTTTCTGACCAAGAAGATAGTTAGGGCATCATACATCTTCTTAGATGAGTCAAGATGAGAGATGTAGGGTATCAAGTGGTCTTTTACAGAGTCCACTATGATACTCATGGCATTGATGTCATTGTTTTTGAACTTCTCCATAACTACAACGTTCTTGTTGATGTTTGGAGAACATCGGGAAGACATTCTCTAAAGATAATAATTAATATTATAATTATTATTGATTATTAAATATAGTATATAATAATAGATAGTTATTGATTATTCAAGGGACACATCCTTTCATGGATGGTCACTTTATGTTCCCTATATATAGAACACTCATCATTGTAATAATATATCGATCATATCTCATATGAAGAAAACCAACATGGTATCAGAGAAAGACTCGTCTTGACTCCCAATCATCAATAGCTTCGTTCTATGATCAATGTGCTTATTAAATGGGCGACTGCATGGATGGGGGAGTTGATTCCTTCCCCACATCGTGTGATGATTTGTATGAGAACAATCCAGTCTCCATATGAGAAATTATCACTATAACTGGCGTGTGAATCAGCCCTATTGACCTCTTTTACTCGTTGGACTATGATTTGTTGGGATATATTAATCGACAAGATAGGCTATGCCATTTATTTTGGGCAGACAAATAAATAAGTTAAAGGTTTCCACCATCCACGCAAGTCCCAAACCTAAAACCTAAGTTGTTGTCTATGCTTCACGTAAAAGCGTAACATCACGACCATGCCATCTTTGGTCTCTCTTAAAAGCATCGCCGCCAGTTAATGCATGGAATTATATGATGAGGAGTTATGACGATGATATTATGGGCATGACATTTGAATTTTATTTCTCCAAGTGTATACAGGTGCATGCCACGATTGTTTATGATCGATTTTTTTTTTTTGTTGTTGCGAGTGCACGTTCTAGAGAATATCGACCACTTTCACTCAAACGATTAGGATCCGAGAGATGGGAGGAGGGCAGGATTTGATTTTTATTTGTGTGGCAGAAAATTTTAAGGCCCTCTTTGGCCTCCATTGAAGCTAGGATGACAATGGGTGGATGATTATAATAATTATTTATGTGTTATGATGCGTTATACATGCGCCACAGCTTCAACGTCATGATTCCATCGACCATGTTTCCTACGGGAATATGACACTAGGCGTGCACGCCTACTACCTCTTCTTTCTTGGATTCCTCTCTCTCTTGTTCTTGTGATTGTTACTAATTTCTAGGCAACTGTTGGAAGGATTCATAGTTATTTGGTGTTGAGGAAATATTCATAGGAGGCAGAGACGTTGCCTCTAGGATTGTTGGAAACCCTAAGCCACATTTAAGAAAATGATTTGTGAGAGTTTCCTTTCGAATAACGTATTGTCGAGAAGGGGTGAAACTTCACGACATATGATCTAAAAGAGAACGTTCATGTTCCATATCATGTGGATGATTTCCAAATATCTTAATGTGCATGAAGTTGAATTATAAAATGAGATTTGATTTAATAGTTACAATACACAAATGTGTGAAGCATTGACACATCTAATTATAAATAGATCTCCTTTATATTATATATTATATTATATATGAAAAATAGATGAGGAGTCACCTCTAGCTCCAGAGGGAGTGTTGATGTTTTTCAGTTTCCTGTGACATTGGTTTCATGAGGGAACCTCGATATATCAAGTATGGTCCAAGATGACTTAGCATGATCAACATTTATGTTTATCCGGGCAAAGGATTCCATGACTGCAGTGTATGTTCGGAACAAAAGTCCTCATAAGACTTTTAGGAACATGACCCCTAAGGAGGTCTTCACTGGAGTGAAGCCTGAGGTTGGACACTTCAAGATATTTGGGTTTTCAGTGTACATTCATGTACCCAAGGAGAAAAAGGACCAATCTATAACATTTAGGAAGAAAGGGTACATTTGTTGGGTACAATGAGTCTTCAAAGGAATACCATATCTACATCCTTGGTCAAAGACAGATTGAGGTGAGCAACGATGTTACCTTTGAAGAGGAGGTAGCCTTCATGAGATCTAGATGATCTCACATGGATATTGATAGTGAGAAACAACAAGAGATGGTTCCTTCTCCCCCTCCAATCAACGTTCCCGTAGATATTGTAGTAGGTCAGAAGATACCTACATGGACTCGTCAGACTCTATAGGAGGCAGAAGGAAATGCATCTCCTCGTGGTACCTTCCGAGAGAGAAAGAGACCTCAGAGATATTTTCTATATGTCGCAGCTATGAGCCACATCATTGATTCTGAGCCTTCATGTTATGAGGAGGCATCTAGTCAACTAGTATGGAGAGATGCCATGATGGATGAGTATCAATCCATCATGAAGAATGATGTGTGGATATTGTTCCAAGACCTGAAAGGAAGTCTGTAGTGACTTCCAAATGGATCTATAAGATCAAACATATAGCTGACAGAATCATCAAGAAGCACAAAGAAATATTTGTTACTGGAGGATTCTCTTAGGTGGAGGGAATAGATTATGAGGAGACATTTACTCCGGTTGATCGATACACTTCTATCCAGAGGATTATTTCCCTTGCAACATCCATGGGTTGGAAACTACATCAGATGGATTTGAAGACAACCTTTCTCAATGGAGATATTGAGGAATAAATATATGTCGAGAAACCATATGGTTTCTTCATACATGAGAAGGAGTCTTATGTGTGTAGGTTAAAGAAGGCCCTGTATGGACTCAAGAAAGAACCTCCAGCTTGGTATGCGAGGATTGATGGGAACCTGATGAGTTTGGGCTTCCACAAAAGTGTTGTTGATCCCAACCTATACTACAAGACTATTAATGGTGAGGCCTTGATTTTGGTCCTCTACGTTGATGATTTATTCCTCACTAGTACATAAAGCCTTATTATTGAATGTAAGTATGCGTTGGCCTCTGAGTTCGAGATGAAGGACCTTGGTATGATGCACTACTTATTGGGACTAGAGGTGTGGCAAAGAACTGATGAGATCTTACTAAGTCAGGGGAAGTACACAATTGAGATATTGAAAAAAGTTTGGGATGCTAAACTGTAAACCCATGGCTACACCAATGGTGACGAATATGAAGAAACTATGTGTGTCTTCTTCTGATTCCGATGAGATTGATCGGACCTCATACAAACAACTGATTGGATCATTGATGTATCTGGTTAACACCAGACCATATATTTTCTATGCAGTGAGTGCACTGAGCCAATTTGTGAGCCAACTGAGATAGACACACTAGATTGTTGTGAATCATGTGTTGAGATACTTGCGAGGGAAAACTCAACATGGTCTAAGATATACTTCTAGTATTGATATGATATGGCAGGAATATATTGACTCTGATTGGGCAGGGAGTGATGTGGACAGAAAGAGCACCTTCAGGTGTTGCGTCACTTTGGTATTTTCCATGGTTTCCTGGTGTAGGAGGAAACACACTTCTATGGATTTGAGCACAACAGAAGAAGAGTACATTGCATTAAGTGTGATAGTCCATGAAGTAATGTGGCTTCACAAGATACTTGCAGATTTATTCGAACATGTGCTAGATTCCACCATTATTCATTATGGTAACCAAAGTTGTGTGAAGATCTCTGATAATCCACTGTTTCATGACAAATCAAACCACATTGAGATCAAGTACCATTACATCCGAGACATGGTGTTGAGGAAGAAAGTATTGGTGTAGTACCTTCCTACAGATGAGCAGGTTGTTGATGTTCTTACCAAACTAAGATGAAGTTCAAGTATTTCTGTGACAGACTTGGCATGGCAGAGAATGTCTCCCTCGCTGAGAGGGAGTTTTGATGTTTTCAGCTTCGTGAGACATTCTCTAGATCATACTACCATGTGACTTAGTTGAGTTGATCTGTGATGACACTTATCTGAGAAGGGATAAGTGGGGCACTTATTCAAGAAGGGATAAGTATGGTTGGGCTTATAACCCAACTTCCCATGTGGAGAGAACATGAGGACATGTCAAGGGAGTTGACCCTTGACTTCTCACACTATGGGGAGTTGACCCTAAGTGTTCCTAGAGGGAGTAGCCTCTAGAATTCCACATGGGAGTGTCATGTGTTTCAAACCTTTTTCTACTCTGGTGGTTGTGTACCACTGACAGAGACTGAGAGTCTGTGGACATTAGTTGTGTACTAATATGGAAAGATACCCCCCTAGCTAAGAGGGAGTGTTAAGGTTTCAACATCGGGCATAACTTCTCCTAGATTGGGCTGCAGACCAAGGGAGATAGAATACATTTATCATAAAGGTTCACTTGTGGTAAATGGGCCCAGACGTAACCTTTCCTTGATCATGACAAGGAATAATATGGACTCGAGGTGCTTGAAGTGCTTTCCACATGTCAGTTAGCATCAAGCCGAAATTCACTCATAGGTGTGTGCCTATGGTGAAAGATCTTAGTGTGGTCTTTGCCCTAGTCATGGTGATTTGACAAGGAATGATAAATACTCAAGATTCTATATGCTTTTACATGCGGACCCAAAGTGAGCCTAATCTTAGAGAGAGTTAATTGGCTGAGAGGGAGAGTCACAAAAGGAGTTTCTCCTCAATTCAGGTGGGAGAGAGATGTCTCCCAAGACTAACAGACACGTGCCATGAGTCTAGGGTGAAGTTTGTATACTTAAAAGATAAGAGTGGCATGTTTCAAAATGTCTCTCTCGTTGAGAGGGAGTGTTGATGTCTGGACAACATCGGGAAGACATTTTTTAAAGATAGTAATTAACATTATAATTATTATTGATTATTAAATATAGTATATAATAAGTAAATGATAATAATAAATAGTTATTGATTATTCAAGGGACGCATACTTTCATGGATGGTCACCTTATGTTCCATATATATGGAACACTCATCATTGTAATAATATATCGATCATATCTCATATCAAGAAAACCAACAGTTCTGAGTTTCCTTCTCTTTTCCTTCTTCAAAATGTGGTTCCACGATCTTTCCTTTCATGATATCCAACAATTTATTCTTGGAATGGATGAGATCAATCGTTTCCTTCCATGCTATGAAGTTAGAAGCCCCTTCTAACTTGTTTTTTGACCTCATAGAGTAGGTCATGACTGCTTTGACTTGGTCAACTTTTGACTTTGACCAAAAACTCAAACTTGATGTCTTAGCTTGGTGAGAGTACCAGGAGGTGCACTAGGTTAGGGTGCACTAGGATATCCAGAAATTAGGTCAATGTCTTCACTTAAGGTGCCTCAACAAGAGGATTCGGGTTTCATTGCTCCAAAAAAAACTTTGACTGCAACTGCAAGTGTAACTGAGCAAATCCTCCCAATATATCTTCCAGTGGATACACTATCTGAAGATAGTGTGGGCCCATAACATGTTAGAAATAATTGGTGTGCTCGTTTAACCATAGACAATATAGAAATATTGTCAACCAACCATAGGCTGAAGCCACCCTCGAGCACCTTAACCTTGGCAGAGAATAATTCTGAAAGCAAACCCCAGGCCTAATAGCGATTCAATGTAGCATATCACTCTTCAGAGTTAGCATACCAACCAAAAATTCCAAACCATAACTAAGAGAGAGTTGAAGACTGAAACCAAAAGTACAAGTTGCAGTAGTTTCATCTCCAGCTACTCTCCAGACTTACGCACAACTGAATTTATGTAGTTGCAAGCTGTGTGTGTTCAAATGAGCTCTGAAATCCTGTATTTATACTTCTCTTCCTTAGATTTATGGGCTGACTTCTCATTTTGGAGCCTAAAAACTCAATATTAAATATTTCCTTTAGTCAACTTGTCTTCTAGGGTTATGTCCAATGCTTTAAGGTTTCTTCTTGCTTCCAGGAATATTCTATTCTTGTCAGGGTTACATGTGGAGGTTAATAGCTCCAGAAACTACCATGATATCAACAAAGGAGACACCCTATAGCCACATAAAATGAGAAAGAAGCTCTGGAAAATGATTTTTCAGACTAAAGGGGATGTTTCTAAGAGAATTATAGGGAAAGGAGGCTTGCTAGATGTTGGCAGCATAACTTTACACAAAGGGACTTGTGTCCTCTCCTTATCCCTCCATGGTTGTTTAATATCTTCCCAAAGAGGTTTGGGGAGTTGAATTATGTTGTGTACATGCAAGGGTTGTTGGGAAACGAGCCCAACTGAAAAACCTGCTCGAAAACATGAGATTATTTAATTTTTCACCAAAGTTTAGGGAATCCATGGGTTTTACTGAGGCAATTCATGGATGTCCACATGTTTCACTAGGAAAACACGTGTATATTCTGTTAGGGAATGTTTTTAAAATTATTTTTGATAGTTATTTTAGGGAAAAGTATAGAAAGCTTTGGGAAAAGGGTTGGGCCATGGAACAAATACATAGGTAAGGAATTTTGTGCTATAATAGATGCCCCATAATGTATGAGTTTAGAAGGGGAAAATGATGATCAAAATACATTATGAACTCTAAGAGGTGAGGATGCATTGAAGTATCCATGGAGGTTCCTAAACAACTGATCAAAAAACAATAAACATCAACAAATATAAAGCAAGAGTATTGTTTCCCAAGTCGATCATATCCATGCTCAGGAGTGATAAAGCATGGCCGCTAAAGAAATTACACAATGGATTCATGGTACATATGAAAGTATGACTAATTTTTATGGCCACAAACAATACATAGAGGATCCATGTGATAAATATGAAGTAGAAGTCATGGCCACTAAGAATACACAGTGGATCCATACCAAAGTAGATCATAGCCACAAATAGATACACAATGGAGATATGTCTCAATATCAAGAACAAATGATATCTCGAACCAAGAGAATGAAAAAACTGATCCTCTGCAAGTACCAATGTTTGTGAGGTGGCACCATATGGCTAAGGAAGGAGAACATAAGAGGTGGTGCTTGTACTTCACCCAAAATATTCACAATGATCCATCACGGTACAAGTCTACACTATGTGAATAGATGAATCAAGGTAGAACACAGTAAAACATCGTTTGATTATCGGTCATTGAGGTATATCATCAACAAACATGAGACAACCCACCGATAATGATAATGAGATTCAAGGTACCATAGTAATATCTAACAAGTGTGAATGAATGAGCTGGCATCAAACACCTGGAAGAAACTATCGAGCAAGGGACATTGGGGTATTCCCACTATCAATAGTGAGGGAACCTGCCACTGATGACGACAAGCCCCAAGGTACCAAACATAAATCTAGATCCCTCTCCCAGACAAAGATGTGTCAAAGTCAATGGGAGGGAACCCACTAGAAGGAAGGAATTAAGTCATCCTCCATTATCCAACATGAGGGGTGGAAGAAGGCCAAATATTTGGAAGAGATCGGATGAAGAGACTGATACTCGTTATGATGAGACTTGACTTGGGAAGGTTGACTTGCAAGGTCAAAGGCTAACTGCAGAATGGTCGATAGAGGTTGAAAACTTTCCCTTGAACATAAGAATGACACATTATGTGACTTGGGAAACATGAATATAAACTGGGATACATTTTTGACACATCAGGCATAAACAAATGCTCCATATAGTTGGAAGAATAACCAATCGAGGTAGAAAAAACTCAAAATGAGAAAAATTCTCCTAAATCCATATTGAATCCAAAACGATGAGATACTGACTCAAGATTGTGCTTTGTTCAAGGGTGACAAGACTGATGCCAACAAAAGTGATATATGTTTTCCCATTCTTTTTGTTTTTTTGTCTTTTTCATGTTATAGAAGCCTGAAAAAGAATAAAATAATTTTATTGTATAGTGGAGGAAACGAGTGTTGTGGGAAAGAAAAATAGTTCCATAGTGCAAGGAACATACCTATGCTCAATTAAAGGAAAAATGTGCATGATAAGGAAAACATTACCTTCCCGTATTCTTGTAACAAACTCGTCCAATTGATGATAAAGGTACTGGAGAAAAATTCCTAAGACCTGAAAAAATGACGATAATGATACAAAAAGTTGATCATTAGTTGAAAATTTGGAGAAAAATAAGGAAACTTTAGGAAGTGGGTTTTCAAAATTTTAATAAATATTAATATATTTACCCATTTACCATTCCATTTTTACCATTTCACCGAAAAAACTACCAAAGTGACCAAAACCATTGGAGAAAAAATCGAGAAGACACGGATCTTGGAAGCAACTCCACTACTTTCCACCCTAAAAAAGTAAGTGTTCCACCCTAATCTTGCATTACAATCCTTTATTTTTGTAGATTGTAGGAAAATTCAAGCTTAAAATCACTTTCTTAAACACAACTTTGCGCATCCGCGAGCGGCCCTAAGGAAACCCGTGGATGTCTGTAGCTGGTGGAAACAATAGTCCCAGATATCCACGGCTGTTCTAACTAATGGTCGCGGATGCCCAAGAAAACATTTGAAAAAAGGGAACTAAATAAAAAATTCTTCAAAATTGAGCAGGATGTCTATTCTCTCGAGAGAACACGAAAATGAAAAGGTCGATTGAGCAGTATCTTTTAATGTATAAATGTTTTCAAGTTGGTGGAATGAGAGAGAAAATGAGGTTATTAAATCTCCTAGTTGACTATTGGAACCTGGATGTCAAGGAATTCATGCTCGTTGGATAGTCTTTGACCATTATGGTTGAATACATTTACTTCATTACCTATTTGTCAAAGAGAGGGAAAGTTCATAACGTCCAATATTAGGGAGGAGGCCAAAGTATCAATGAATTCATCAAGGAGTATTGTTATGCTGACACCATGAAGAGTGGAACTCAAGTGCCAATCAAACAAATTACCAACCTGAGTCTCTGAGTCATCTTATACACTCTACTTTGGATCATGGGATCCAACTCCTTACATTTGGCATCATGGGCGCAAATTCACTATGGGGTTGAATGCCAATGCCCTACTATTTGTTACATTTGGCAGCGTTGATAGTAATTCTCCATCGAGAGGCCATATGGGCCACCCTGAGGCTATCCAGTGACATTTGGAGAATCAAACAGTCTTGTGAGGTATTGACAAAAGACAGGGGACCGTACAATCTCTATGATTCAAACCAAAAGTCAGGACGAACGAGATGCTATGTGAGTCTAATGAAAAAGTCAAGGGGAACGTACAACCTCTGTGAGCATAGACAGTCTAGTGCAAAATTCAGGGGGAACGTACAAATTCTGTGAGCATAGATAGACTAGTGAAAAAGTCAGGGGGAATGTACAACCTCAGTGAGCCTAGTCATACCTTGTGAGCCATGAGAAAAAGTCAAGGAATCTAGAAAAAGTTAGGTTGAATATAAAATTCCTTTGAGCTAGAAACAAACAATATTTTTAATATTTCAAATGATATATATGTATTGATCTAGTGTGTTGGCACATATAACATTATCCACCATGAAGAGAATTTTGAATTTCCTTGTAAAGAGTCGAGATGGAACTGAAGTCTCAAGTCTAGCTCTATTTTCTAACTAAAGTGTAATGTTGAGTTGGAACTGAAGTCTCAAGTCTAGTTCTATTTTTGAACTAAAGTGTAATACTGAGTTGTAACTGAAGTCTCAAGTATAGTTCTAGTTTCGAACTAAAGTGTAATGTTGAGTTGTAACTGAAGTCTCGAGTCTAGTTCTATTTTCGAACTAAAGTGTAATGCTGAGTTGTAACTGAAGTCTCAAGTCTAGTTCTATTTTCAAACTAAAGTATACCAGTCTCAAGTGTAGTTCTATTTTTGAACTAAAGTGTAATGCTGAGTTGTAACTGAAGTCTCAATTCTAGTTCTATTTTCGAACTAAAGTATACCAGTCTCAAGTATAGTTCTATTTTGGAACTAAAGTATACCAGTCTCAAGTCTAGTTCTATTTTCGAACTAAAGTGTAATGATAAGTTGTAACTGAAGTCTCAATTCTAGTTCTATTTTCGAACTAAAGTATACCAGTCTCAAGTATAGTTCTATTTTCGAACTAAAGTATACCAGTCTCAAGTCTAGTTCTATTTTCGAACTAAAGTGTAATGATAAGTTGTAACTGAAGTCTTAAGTCTAGTTCTAAGTTCGAACTAAAGTATGAAGTTGAGTTATGATTAAAGCATGCAAACAAGTTACTATTTCGAGCCTCTCCTCTTCTCCTCTTCATCCTATATAAGCAAAGGTTGACCCCTCTCTTCAATACAGTTTGATATGAAGGTTAAGGGTGAAGCAATAGAGGTGCATATCATTGATAAAGAGGCAACATACCAAAGACGCATATCAGTGATGTATATCAGCAATAGAGGATTCATATCAGAGGCATATATCAACAACATATCAGTGTTATATATCAACAATAGAGGCAACATATCAGAGGTGTATTTCAGCAAGGTCTCTTAGGTCTTTGTCAGGTCAGAGTCATCTCAGCAAGCTCTTTAAGAATAGAACATTCATGGTGGATATTTGTAAGTGATATTAAATTATTAATGCAATAAAGGAATATCGTTTGTTGGGGTTTTTGTCCCTGTATAGGGTTTCCCTAGGATATATGTCTTGTTGATGTGCATTCTTAATTATCTACATAGTTATTGCTATTCGGTTGTGATTTGGTATTGTTGAAGTGTATTAAGATGGAATCAAAGTGTTGAAAAAAATAAAAGAATTAATCCACATAAGAAATCAAGCTCATAATTTAACATGATATCAGAGCTTAGGGTTTGTTAAACGTGTTGAAGTGCAGAAGCGAGGACACATGGATCCAAGCTAGATTGATTAAGTTTCTAGTGTGAATTTCATGGAATCCTCCATTTCAGTCAGGGCTGAGGATAGGCTCGAAGGAGCTACCAACTTCAATGTGTGGAAGCTCCATATATCAAATATCTTACAGGAGAATGATCTTGAGCAGTATGTGACCACAGTGGTGTAGGAACCAAAAAATAATGTAGGAAGAGTGACCTTCACGAAGATTCAAGCAAAGGCCAAGTGAATCATCTTTGACTCAGTCAAAGATAGTATAATGCATGGAATGACTTCGTTAATGAATGCCAAGGACTATATGGATACCTTGGTGAATCTGTATGAGAAATAGGCTCCAAGTTAGAAGAGGACACTTAAACACAAGCTTAAGTATTTGAAGATGGAGAAAGGTGAATCAGTGGCATCTTTCTATTCTAGGATATCCCAGATCAGAGATCATATTTTGGTCACAGGGGTAACAATGGATGATGATGATTTAGTGTAGGCCATTTTTGATGGTATTCCTTCTTCATGGGAGACCTTCTTATCCAATGTAAGTGGGAGAGATATTCAACCCACGTTTGAGAGTTTATGGCATGATTTCCTCCAGGAGGAGAGTCGTACAAATACCAGGAGAGAGCCAATGAAAGAAGATCACTCAAATTTAGCATCAAGATTCAAGGGAAAGAAGAAAGGAACTTTCCAGAAAGGCTCTCAGAGGAAGCCAAACACCAAAGGTACATTCAAAGGCAATAATATTGATACATATAAGATTAAATGGATGTAAAAACAACATTCTTGGATGGAAAGATTGAACATGAGGTATTTGTGGAAAAACGAGATGATTTTGTACTACATAAAAAAGGCTCTCTTGTATGCAAGCTAAGGAAGGAATTGTATGGTGTTAAGTAGGCTGCCATATTTTGGTATGATAGGATTGATGGCTTTCTTAAAAGCTCGGGATTTCAAAAACTTTATGCTAATGCAAATCTGTACTTCAAGGTAAGAGGTAACGAACCTGTTATACTAATCCTATATGTTGATGATCTATTTTTAACATGAGATGAAGGGATAATAGCCTGGTGTAAGAGTGAGCTAACCTTAGAATTCGAGATGAAAGACTTAGGCTTGATGCATTACTTCTTAGGATTGGAAGTGTTGCAAAGACAGGGTGAGATATTTCTGGGACAAGGAAAATACACAGTGGATGTACTAAAGAAGTTTGGTATGATGGATTGAAAATCCATGTCTACTCTGATGGTTACCAACCTAAGTAATCTGCATGATTCTAATACAGGTTCAGATTTGGTGGATCCCACCATGTATAGGCAACTGATTGGATCATTGATGTACTTGATCCACACTAGACCAGATATATTCTATGTAGTGATTGCAATGAGTCAGTTCATGACTGAACCGAGACAGAGACACTGGGTTGAAGAAAAGCACATCTTGAGATATCTAAGAGGGACCATTACTTATGGTTTGAGGTATACATCTAGTGGTGGTTTATTTCTGCATAGGTATGCAGATGCTGACTGGGCAGGAATCCTAGTGGATCGGAAGAGTACTTCAAGATACTGCTTCAGTTTATGATCTTCTATGATCTCTTGGTCAAGAAAGAAGAAGGGATTCATTGCATAGATTACAATAGAGGTTGAGTACATTGCAGCTAGTGATTCTAGCAAGGAAGCAACATGGCTCAGAAAATTGGTTTTTGGGTTGTTTGGTGACAAGCTCAAGACGATGATGGTTCACTGTGATAATCAAAGTTGCATAAAATTGACAGAGAACCCGGTATTTCACGATAGGTAAAAATATATTGACATGAGGAAACACAACATCGGAGACTTGGTCCAGAGAAAAACTGTAAAGTTATAGTACATAGTCACGAGGGGGAAGGTAGCTAATATCCTGACCAAGCCTCTAACATCGAGACAGTTTGTGCAAGTGAGATGCAAGCTTGGTGTGGCTGAGAATGACTCCCTCGCTCAGAGGGAGTGTTAAATTTGGCAGGATCGATAGCCATTCTCCAATGAGAGGAAATATGGGCCACCCTGAGGCTAGCCAGGGAGATTTGGAGAATCAACCAGTCTTGTGAGGTATTGAAAAAATCCAAGGGGAACGTAAAACCTCTGTGATTCAAACCAAAAGTCAGGACGAACAAGATGCTATGTGAGTCTAATGAAAAATTCAGGGGGAACATACAACCTCTGTGAGCATATAGAGTCTAGTGGAAAATTTAGGGGGAACGTACAACCTCTGTGAACATAGACAGACTAGTACAAAAGTCAGGGGGAACAGACAACCTCTTTGAGCCTAGTCAAACCTTGTGAGCCATGAGCAAAAGTCAAGGCATCTAGCAAAAGTTAGGTTGAATATATAATTCCTATGAGCTAGAAACACATGATATTCCTAATATTCCAAATGATATAAATATATTGATCTAGTGTGCTGTCACGTGTAACATTATCCATCGTAAAGAGAATTTCAAATTGCCTTGTAAAGAGTCAAGTTGTAACTGAAGTCTCAAGTCTAGTTCTATTTTCGAACTAAAGTGTAATGTTGAGTTGTAACTGACGTCTCAAGTCTAGTTCTATTTTTTAACTAAAGTATATCAGTCTCAAGTCTAGTTCTATTTTCGAACTAAAGTGTAATGCTAAGTTGTAACTAAAGTCTCAACTCTAGTTCTATTTTCGAAGTAAATTGTAATGCTAAGTTGTAACTGAAGCCTCAAGTCTAGTTCTAAGTTCAAACTAAAGTATGAAGTTGAGTTATGATTAAAGAATGCAAACAAGTTACTATTTCAAGCATCTCCTCTTCTCCTCTTCATCCTATATAAGCAGAGGTTGACCCCTCTCTTCAATACAGTTTGATATGCAGGTTAAGGGTGAAGCAATAGAGGTGCATATCAGTGATAAAGAGGAAGCATACCAAAGAAGCATATCAATGATGTATATCAGCAATAGAGGCTTCATATCAGAGGTGTATATCAACAACATATCAGTGTTGTATATCAACAATAGAGGCAACATATTAGAGGTGTATTTCAGCAAGGTATATTAGGTCTTTGCCAGGTCAGATTCATCTTGGAAAGCTCTTTAAGATCAGAACATTCATGGTGGATATTTGTAAGTGATCTTACATTATTAATGCAATAAAGGAATATCGTTTGCTGGGGTTTTCTCCTTATACAGGGTTTCCCCAATGTATATGTGTTGTTGATGTGCATTCTTACTTATCTACATAGTTATTTCTATTCGATTATGATTTGGTATTGTTGAAGTGTATTAAGTTGGAATCAAAGTGTAGAAGAAAATAAGAGAATTAATCCATATAATAAATCAAGCTCATAATTTAACATGATATCAGATTTTAGGGTGTGTTAAACGTGTTGAAGTGCAACAACAGGTACAGACAGATCCAAGCTATCTTGATTAAGTTTCCAGTGTGAAGTCCATGGCATCCTCCATTTAAGTTAGGTCTAAGGATAGGCTCGAAGGAGATACCAACTTTAATGTGTGGAAGCTCTGGATATCAAATATCTCACAAGAGCATGATCTTGAGTAGTATGTGACCATAGTGGTGGAGGAATCCACGAATAATGTAGGAAGATCGACCTTCAGGAAGAGTCAAGAAAAGGCCAAGAGAATCATCTTTGACTCAGTTAAAGACAATATAATGCCTGCAATGACCTCATTAATGAATGCCAAGGACTATATGGATACCTTGGTGAATCTATATGAGAAACAAGCTCCAAGTCAGAAGAGGACACTTAATCACAAGCTTAAGTATTTGAAGATGGAGAAAGGTGAATCAATGGCATCTTTCTATTCCAGAATAGCCTAGATCAAAGATCAGCTTTTGGTCATAGGGGTGATAGTGGACAATGATGATTTAGTGCAGGCCATTTTTGACGGTATTCCTTCTTCATGGGATACCTTCTTACCTAGTGTAAGTGGGAGAGAGATTCAACTCATGTTTGAGAGGTTATGGAATGATTTCCTCCAGGAGGAGAGTCACACAACTACCAGGAGCTAGCCAATGAAAGAAGAGCACTCAACTTTAGCATCAAGATTAAAGGGAAAGAAGAAAGTCACTTTCCAGAAAGGCTCTCAGAGGAAGCCAAACACCAAAGGTACATTCAAAGGAAAGAATATTGATACATTTAAGATTAAATGATTTAGTTGTAACAAGTTGGTTTATTTTTCTAAAGATTGTTGGTTTAGAAAGAAATATCCAAGGAAAGGGAAACATCCCACCTCAACTGATGAGGATGATGAATCCAAAATAAATCAGAAAAGTACTTCTAATGAGAAAGAAAATAGAAAAGAATATTACTTGGTTTTTTCCTTATCCAGTTTAGTTTTCACGAGGCCAAAAACTTGGTTAGTAGAAAGTGGTGCATAAAAACACATGACAGGGTACAAGGAGATCCTCTCAGATTTCAAGACAAAATATTTTGCAGAGCATGTTGAGCTTAGGGATGAAAAATGTTACAAGATAGAGGGAGTAGGCTCTATCTCCTTCAGATTGGGATCTGGGGCTAGACTTCATGTTGATGAAGTATTATATGTTCCATGGCTCAAGAAAAATCTACTATCAGTTGCAACCCTTGAGGATAAGGGATATTGGGTGATATTCAAGGACAGGAAGGCACTACTATGGGATAAAGGTAGCCACTTAAGTATAAAATAACCCATTGGTACTCGCAGTGGAGGATTGTATGTCGTGTCAGGACAGTCAGTTCAGGCATTGGCTCATGATGCAACTAGATCCAACGAGTTGTGGCACAGAAGACTTGGACATATTCATTACAAATCTCTTCCATATATACAAAACATGGTATGTGGAATGCCCTCTATTTCTATTAGTAAAACTGAAATTTGTAGGGGATGCATGCTAGGTAAAAATATAAATAAAGCATCTCCTAGTAGTGACAATAGAGATCAGGGCATTTTAGATCTGTTTCATTCTAATGTATGTGGTCCCATGTCATCTTCCCCACTCAGTGGTTGTTTGTATTATGTCATTTTTATTGATGATTACTCAAGAAAATGTTGGATATATTTCCTTAAAGCTAAAAGTGACACATTTGATCAATTCAAAGAGTATAAAGAATTTATTGAAAAGCAGACAGGGAAACACATCAGAATCCTTAAAACAGACAATGGAGGAGAGTTTGAATCTCTCCTGTAATGTCCCCGACCACCCATGCCGGGGCACGCTACACCAGATAAATATTTCGTTCTCTCTATGGAACATACTGTAACATACCCAACATCCAAACTGAGGTATACCACATAAACTTTTCAAACGGCATGCAATTAAAACATATACACACACAAAACTCTTGCAGATCCTTTATATATAAAATGTAAACAGAAAAATGTGTTCTGTAAATTAACGGGTTCACACTGAACTAACGATAAACATACACAGGAAATACCCATAAAAATAAACACAGTTATAACTACGCATATGATAACCCATACAAATAAGCATGTAAATAGCAATGACACATGTAAATTTATCACATAGTGGACACTTATCTTGGTACGAATATCATGAACTATGTGCATACCTTCCATGAACCTCCCATCCTTAGACCACACTACTCATCATTCTCAGTAGTGGGTCACCCCCAAGATGAGACTAAACTCCACCCGGGTAAAGGGATTCGTAACCAGGCTAATGGCTCATGGACAACAGGAAAGACTCTGTCACAGGTGCCAACTCAAACTAATAGCCTATAGTCCCTCATTCCCCACATGCCTGTTCCACCATAGGAAGTGTGCCCCTTCTCTGCTCAACAATCCTTCATCTTCCCCACTTCCTTTCTGGGCTTCAACAATAGGCCGAACATGAAGTCTTAGAGCACTGTAGTTGCAGTTCAACACCTTCAGGAAATTAATTCCCAAAAATTCTCTCACCCAGAGAGAAATTTCTCATGGGCCTGACAACCCGCCTCTTCAATATCCCATGGGCCTGAAAACCCTCTTCTTCAGTATATCTCCCAAGCTAACCAGCTACACGAACAAAAAATGTCTATGGATACAGGTTCAGGTACAATGACAGGAAAGTATGGAGGATAGCTGACTGCGTGAGTGAAAGATCATGGTATGGAAGAATGGATCACTGAACGATGGATGAATCATCGAGAGAATGATGGGAAATGAACTATGTCCCAATGATATGTATGCATGTCCCCAACTTGACACTTGTCATGTTGGGAGCTACTTTGGCCCAATTGTCTCCAACTAGTGGAGTTTACTCCCCCATACTCTTTTATCATGGTCAGTCTGTGTGCAACGATGTATTTTATATTAATTATGAAATATATACAAAAGTAGGTGCAATGGGATTTAACATCTAGGATATTCGGCCTAATCAAAAGATAAGCATCCTAGCTTATAATAACTAGCTCACCAGCCTATAAAACGTAACATATACACAAAGGCTCCTTGGACTCAATATTGTGCACACTTAAGTTGCTGCACGCGGTATCCAGGAATGTGCACACTTCATCATTCTACTGCACAATACATGTGCGTACTATGCCATGAAAGATGCATACAAAAATGATATAAAAGAACTCACCAGCTTAAGTACATTTTCATTTACATTACTATTGGGTTCGGCCTAGGGATATTACAATCCCCTCCACTTATTTATGCACTGTCCTCAGTGAATCATGTACACATATACAAAAAAAAATTAAAAATCCTCAAAACGATGCGGGTATTCTTCCCGCATTACATCCTCATGCTCCCAAGTAGTGTCCTCAGGAGTGTACCAAGTCCATTGGACCTTTACAAGCCCTATGGATCAATTCCAGAGATGTTTGATTTTCCAGTTGAGAATGTGTACCGGATGCACTTGGAAAGCGCCTTCTTGCTCCACCTGAATCACATTCCAATCAATAACATGATTAACATCAGGTATATATTTATTGAGAAAAGATACATGGAATACATTATGAACAGACATAGATGCAGGCAATGCAGTCATATAAGCTACTGAAGAAATCCTCTCTAGGATTTTAAACGGCCCACAATAGAGAGATGCCAACTTTGAGTAGTTTCCCAACTTTAGAGAGCTTCTGTTGTCTTTCACTTTAAAAAATACATGGTCTCCCACTTTAAATTCCCTATGAGTTATGCCCTTATCAACATAGTGTTTCTGCCTATCTTGGGCAGCCTTTAAATTTTGTTTTATTTTTATCATTTTCTCCTTCATTTCCCTAAGAAAATCTGGCCCAACCATAGCTCTATCTACTGGGTTATCCCAGCCTACTGGTGTGTTGCCCTTTCTACCATAAAGTGCCTCAAATGGGATCATCTTTAGAGATGCTTGGTACCCATTGTTATAAGCAAACTCTACCAAGTGTAGGTAGTCCTCCCATTTTGATGTTTTATCCATCACATAAGTCCTTAACATATCCTCAATCACTTGATTCACTCTCTCTGTTTGACCATCTGATTATGGATGATAAGATGTACTAAAATTCAAGTTTGTTCCAAATCCATTAAATAATCCCTTCCAAACATTTGAGGTAAATTTTGGATCTTTGTTAGACATAATTGACTTGGGTATGCCATGTAATATAGAAATTTATTTCATATAAACATCAGCGACGTTGGCTACCTTGTGAGTGATCTTAACTGGAATAAAACAGGTAGCTTTAGTAAGATTATCCACCACTACCATGATAGAATCATGTTGCTTGTTTTTTCTGGGAAGTTTGGTGATGAAATCTATTGTTACAACTTCCCATTTCCACTCAGTAATGGGTAATGGTTGTAGAAATCCATTACTTATGGATTTATAAGTAATAAATCCATTGCTTGTTGGGTGCTTATGCTCATCCTTTACCTTTTGACATTCCAAAAATTTGGCAATAAAATATGCAACCTCTTTCTTCATGCCTGGCCAATAATATTGGCTCTTGATAGCTGCAATAGTTTTCTAATATCCTGGGTGTCCAACATAAGGTACATTATTCACTTCTCCCAATATCATATTTTTCAATTCCTAGGAATTTGGTACACAAATTCTGCCCCTGTACATGACAATTTCATCATTAAAGCTTGTATTCTTCAATTTTCTGCTCCAAATTACCTTGCTGTAATTTTCCCACTAATTCCTTGTATTGCAAATCTAATTTTCAAACCTATAAAATTATGTCTTTCAAATCTGATTGGTACATGCTAATGGCTATAGCATGCAATTCATGCACTCTTCTATTGAGTGCATCAACCACTTTGTTCTCTTTCCCCTTGATATGATTTATATCAAAGTCATATTCACTTAGAAATTCTAGCCATCTGCTTTGCCTAGCATTTAGAGTTGGATGATCAAATAAATATTTCAGACCATTATGGTCCGTCCTTAGCTCAAACATTTTCCCCATGAGGTAATGTCTCCACTTCCTCAAGGCATGCACTATGGATGCCAACTCCAAATCATGAGTGGCATAGTGCCTTTCATGCTCCTTCAACTTCCATTTTGACTGAGGACTCCACCAAGTCCTTCTTTACATGCATCTGTGCATACAATGAAGTCTTCATTTGGGTATGCAATCCTTAGTATTGGAGCACTTGTTAATAATTTCTTCAAGTGATGGAAACTTATTTCACAATCCAATGTCCACTAAAACTTCACATCCTTTCTTTGCTAGGAAGTGATTGGGTGTGCAATATTTGAGAATCCTTCAATAAATCTCCTATAGTAGCCTAAAAAACCCATGAATGATCTTACCTCTGTCACATTCTTTGGTGCTGACCATTATCTCATGGCTTCTATCTTCTCAGGATCCACTGCTATCCCATCCTTTGAAATGATATGCCCCAAATAATGAATTTTCTTTTGATAAAATGAGCACTTGATCAATTTGGAATACAAATGATGCTCCCTTAATACTTGCAACACCATCCTCAAATGATGTTCATTCTCTTCCTCTGACTTAGAATATATAAGAATGTCATCCAAAAAGACAATGAAAAACTTGCCTAAATATTCTCGGAAAACACCATTCATTAAGCACATGAAAACAGTTGGTGCATTTGACAACCCGAATGGCACCACTGTGAACTCATAATGACCATACCTTGTCTCGAAGGCGGTCTTGTTGATATATTCCTCTTTAATCCTTACCTGATGGTATCCTGACTTGAGATCTATCTTGGAAAATATCTTTGCATCCTTCAATTGATCAAAAAGATCATCAATCCTTGGCAGAGGATACTTGTTCTTTACAATGAATTTATTCAACTGTCTGAAGTCAATGCACAATCTTAATGTCTCATATTTATTCTTACCGAACAAGACTGTGTATCCCCAAGGTGACACACTTGGGCATATATACCCCTTCTTCAGAAGTTCTTCAAGCTGCATTTGCAACTCCTTCAGCTCGGGTGTACTCATTCTGTAAGGAGTCATTGACACTGGAGCTACTCCAGGAATTAAATTTATAAAGAAATCAATGTCTCTCTTTGGGGGTAGTCTTGGTACCTCCTTGAACACATCTTCAAACTCTTCCAAGACTTCATGATCTTCCAAATTTGGCACCTTCTCTTTAGGTGTCTCTTCCATATGAGCTGCAAATATTTGACACCCTTTTCTGTAACATTTCTTCAGCTGCAATGTTGAAATTTCCCTGATGGTTACTGCCCTGGGAACTCCCTGCAGTTTCCTTTGGCTCCCTTCCTCATCCAATAAAGTAAATGCCTTGTCATGACAGTCTAGGATAGCATAATGTTGATCCAACCAATCCATCCCAATTAGGAAGTCATAAGAACCTAGAGGCAAAATGTACAAATATTCCCTGGTGTTTAGTCCATTCAAGTTCATAAGACATGACTTAACCATATTATTAACTTTTCTTTTGGCTCCAGTAGCTAGTTGCACCAACCAAGATTTTCCATGCTTGCTTCTTGGCAAAAGAAAACTTTCCACCATCTTAGGATCTATGTGACTATTACTAGCTCCTGAATCAATTAAAATAGCAATGGTTTGGTTGTTGATCATACCTTCCACTTCAATCATATGTGACTGATACTCTTCTTGATTGTTGTCAAGGGATGCATATATCCTTGGTACATTTCCGCCCATGTCCTCCATTGTTTTAGCTTGTTGTACATTGTGAACAATTCTCACTTTTTCACCTCTGTGAGGACAATATCTGTACATATGATCTCCTTTACAACCCCAACATTGGATAGGTGGCTGCCTTGGCCTTTAACTCCCTCTCTCAATCATTCTGGGTTCTCTAGAAGTTGGTTTTCCATGAGTATTATTTCTAAAGAATGGTGGCTTATCTCCCTTCTTCCTCTGATCCATCTTGAACTTATTTTTGTCGTCCCAATCTTTTTGGAATGTTGGCCTTGATTTTTTCTGATCATATAGGCATTTAGCTTGCCTTATGGTCTCCTCCAATGTCTTTGGATCATCATACTATATTTTGTCACTGATGAATGATGGAAGTCCACTCAAATACCTTTGAAGTTTAACTGTCTCATCCTTGATGAAAGAGACATACTTCAGCTGTTCTAAAAACCTTCTTTCATATTCATCAATGGTCATACTCCCAAGCTTGAGTTTGAAGAACTCTTTCATTTTCTTGTCATGGTATCTCTTGGTCATGTTACAAAGGAAAAACTCTCTATGGATAAGGGTAAACCACAACAGACAGGTATGACTGCAGAAATCAACTTAATTCCAACATATGCTATATAAACTAATGTGCAATACAAGAAACAGGCCTACCTCGATCCAACTTTTGATGATGTTCCACCGTTGAGAACTTTGAACCAAAGATTTATACCTACGAGAAGTTCTCAAAAAACAAGAAAAGAAAGTATATAGTGATGATATAAAAGGGGTTAGCACATCAGATAGCATAATCCATTAATAAACATTACAAACATGACCATGGATAATAATCGTATATTTGCAAGATACCAATAGAATAGGAAATGATTATTTCTATTAATAATTGATCAACAGAAGTGTCAACATTACAGACTTCCGTGTCGGCATGGTTTGAAACCAAGAAACCAAGTTCCTTCCAATTGGGTCCCCACCACTTCAATCCTCCACCAAAGGCAAGCTCATGAGAAAGAGGAAAAGAGGTCCTCTCAATAATAAGGGAAGAGCTTGGGGGTTGAACACTGTGTTCAGACTTGAGGGACAAAGGAATGCAGACTCAATATGAAGTAATTTCTCCAGGGTAACTTTGCTCTCAAAGTTGAATTCTTTCTCCTCCTTTTCCATAGTTTGAAATTGTGCTTTTATAGCCTTTAGGATGCAGCTGAAGGGTCGAGTCGGAATGTTTCCGGTATATGGAAGGCCAAGGATCAAAGGTATTTTGTCGTGACATGGAAACCCGACCTCATTTTGTATTTTTGGCACAAATATAAATATACGCGGGATGTAATGGAGCACCAAGTGTATACGCATCTTGCATAGCAGTTAGGGAGGATATATGTGGAAAAATGTATATTTTTAGCTATGAATTCATCAAAAAGGGATAAAAAGTCTGCATAGGGAAATGGAAACAAGCCCTCTGTGGAAGATAGCAATGGTGAGACAAATCTTTCTATAACAGATGCCCCCTAATGTGTGAGATTAGAGGAGTATCTACGATGACCGAAATACATTATAAATAACCCAGAAGTGGAGTGGTAGAGAACCAGCTAGACAAACTCAATTTCTCATTACATTATGTACTAACTTTTCATACATGGATGCCAAGAATACAATGTAGATCCATGTGAAAAATATACCAAACAAGTGTTCATGGCCATGAATAGGAAAATACAAATTCAGTTATATGCCAAAAGTTGTCATAGTCACGAACAAGGCCTAGTGAAACTAGTCTCAAAAATCAATCTGAAGATATCTGTACAATCTGATCTCCCATGATCACTGAAGTCAAATAGGTACTGGTCCAATGAAATGGAAGCAGTATCTCAGGAAAGATTCAGCCACATAGTGATGTCTTCGAGTCTTCTATGCTATCCGCCAATGGTGCAAGTCTACATCATGTGAATAAATGAGTTGAGGTTGAACACGATGAGACATCGTTTGATTACCGGTCATTGAAGTATATCGTTAACAAATGCGAGACAACCTACCGATGATGAAAGTAGGTATCAAGGCACCGAGTACATCTCTACAAATGTGAATAAAGGAGTTGGTGTAGAACACTTGAGAGATACATTGATCAGGAAACATTGATGTATTCCCATCTGTCAGTGGTGAGAGAGACTGCCACTAATGACTGCAAGCCTCAAGGTACTCATAAAACTCTAGGTCCCATATCCAAAATAAATGAGCTGAAGTCGATGGAAGGAGACCCGCTAAAAGGAGAGAATTGAGGCATCTCTCATCAGTCAGCATGAGGAACAAAGCAAGAGCTTCATGATTTGGTGGAGATCAGATGAAGAACATGTTTACGAACCAACGACCCTGTGTGTCTTTCGTGTGTGCCAAATGCAAGCGGTACAGGAAAATGACTCTTTGAATAGAAGCCAATGATGAAAAACTATTGACAAAGGCGAGGAAACCACCAATAAGGATAATGGCATCCAAGACACTAGACAAATCCCAAAGTGTGAATAGATGTCTTGCCGTTGAACACAAGGGAAACCACCGAGTCAATGACCAATGTCAATTGTTGGGTTCAAGGTGACCTACCAATAATGAAATTAGGGCCAGGATGAATGATAAGACCAAAGTATCATGTGATTCTGAGACAAACTGAGGGTATGGCCAACATGCAAAGTTAAGATGTATGAGGTGTGGCCGACACATGTTGATAGACTTCCTTTGAACAAGAGCATGAGACATATGGTGAAATCCAACAGCATGGAATCAATGATGTGACAATTGGATGCAGGAAGCATCAATAACATTCTCTATAGGGACTGGAAGAGTAACCAGTCGGTAGAGAACACTTTGTAGTGGGATCAACTTCCTAAGGCCATGCTAAACCCAAAATTATGATGACACGTGGACTCAATAACTTTGTGCTCTCTTCAAAGGTGACACGACTTCTGCCAATTACAATAGAGTATTCCCTTCCCACCCGTCTTTTTTTGTTTTTTCATAATAAATGAATGCTATGATAGAAAGGAGGGAACAAGTGTCACATGTATGAAAAACTAGTTCCAACAGTTGAACGTACCTATGCTCAATGTAAGGAAATGCATGCGGGAGATGGACACTCAGGGTGATGTTCCCTCTAGGGTATAGGGTGTCAAATTCCGAAGTATAAAAAAAAGGATTTGCTTGGTTGATGATGCAAACTACTTAGGCAATGGTTTATAACACAAAGTGAGAACCGGCTAAAGGCTCAATACAACAAGCTAGGGAATGAGATGCAATCACAACGTAACACCAAAAAATGTCCTTTTGTATGTCTTTTAGTCTACTGGGTGTGAAAAAGGGGTAAACTTGTGACAAATAGATGTCTTTTCAAATCCATTTACGAGTGTGAAAAAGACAAGTTCACTCGGCAATCTTTTCTATTTTTTATAGCAAGTCGGAAAAGAGATTAACTAGGACTCATGATCTTTCAAATCCAATTTTAACGAGTGTGAAAGGGACAAATCACTCGACAATCTTTTCAGTTTTTGGACAAGTCGGAAAAGATCTTAAATGAGACTCGCTATTGGGAGTCTAATCAACATGTAAAGGGGGAGGCCAAGGCTCCCGTCCCGGCTTTCTGCTGAAATTCAGTATCCTACGGATAGCTGACAAGAGCTTGGGAAAACCCAAGGCTTTCCAAGTCAAGGAGGAGAAGATGCTAACGGAGGATATAGTCTATGTGATGGTTCGAATAGTGTCTCTTAATGGAAAATACATAGGTGGGGGAATGGGATGTCTCATCAGGTTGTCCCAATCAAAAGGAACCTCGTCAGGACTTGGAGGGAGAGAATTCAGGGGAAGAATAAGTCTCTCTCGTTCATAAGGGGGAAGGTGTGAAATGTTGATGACATGGCTGAAAGGTGTGTCATTCTCTTCAGGGAGAGTAGGGTTGACCAGATATTGCACTGGTGTGGCCACTTATTCCATTATAGGTTGAATAGGATGCATAGTAATGGGGGCAAGAGATGCTTCACCCTTAACAAAGGGGGTGAGGTCGGAAGAAGATTGCATCGGTGGAACCACCGAGATGATCAAGGGAGAAGTGGTATGAAGAGAAACCACAGATACCTCATGTTGGCGACGGAAGTCACTCCTGGATTGCAGTAGGAGAAAATCCCGACGCCCATCAGTTTAGTGTCACGATTTTTTTATAAAGGGATGATCAAATGGAAGTAAACTCAGAACAATATTGTTTCAACTCTGAAACTAGGCCAGGCATGCATGAGCAAGTGAGGTCTTAGATAAACTTCAAACAATGAGTTGTAATAGGGGTGAGTAGGGGGAAGACTTGCATAAGGAGAATGCAAGGGTATGTTACAAACAACAGGTTTCTAACAGATTGAGGAAGAGAGCATCCAAATGCAATATCTTCTTACATTCAAACACAGAAAACCAGAGAATACAACGATGCAACGATAAATCCTTTATCATGACATAATTGCAACAATTCATGCGAATCAATCGATCATGAACTCCCTAGTATGAGATGAAAGCTTAGATGGAGTAGGAAAACTGTTTGTCATAAAACAAGAAATCTCATATACAGATGCACAACTAGAGAACTAGAATGGTTGTTAAAACTTTACAGTTGGGAGCTTCGCTCTACCATCGATAGATACCAAAATGGAGAAAACGCCTACATATACTCAAAACAACAACAACAACAGAATCAATATGTTGCATTAAAAACATTTCGTCTACATGGCTTCTGACAATCTACACCTGCAGTCTCTGAATGATCGTGCACCTATGGCAGACGCAATCGAACTCCTGATAGTCCCATGGGAGAATCGACGTGATTTTAATTCATCGTCGGAATTTCCCTTCATGGCGGAGATGATGTCTAACCACCACCAACTGCTTTAATAACTACTTCCTTGGGATTGAGAATGGCCTGGCTAACTTGGCACTTTTAAGACATGGAGGGTCCTTCACGCTGCCACCTGGATTAGCCGAACGACCTGATAAACAGACGTGGAGCCCAGTATGAAGGCTGGGGCATATAATGAGGGGTGGTGGATGGGTAGAGGAGACATGGAGCATGGGGCTCGAGTGGATACGGAGCAGAGACGACCATACATAGCCTGAGGGAGAGGGTTGAGGTGCTCTTATGACGAGGCACGATGACGTAGGCAGATGACAAGGAAGTCATAAGGCGACAGGACTGGAGGAGGAGGAGGGGCGAGTTGGGAGATGAAGAACACCTGGCATGAGGTTTCAGGTGAAAACGAGAAAAAGGACAAAGTGTTCCATGAAGATGAATGGAAAGGTGCCACGGAGGGAGGGGAACACATGGCAGCAGGGGAGAGGCAGCTCGGGAGGATGACATGACGGGGGGAAGGGCCCACGTCGATTAAAAGTAGAGCAGCTGAGAAGGATGGTATCGCCTAAGTGTCGTTGATCCGGGCACTTTGATCTCAGCCTTTGGGAAGATGTGCGCCTAATTC
>SNQJ01S0025989.1:0-21698 GCA_010110895.2 Picea sitchensis
GCCAACTTGCATTACGAACTGTCAAAATCTAGGACATTAATTGGAAATGAGGCGAATCGACAAGTAAGGATTTGGTTTTTATTGTTAAATTTATTTTTAAGAACTATTTGACCGTTCTGTTCCTAAGGACGACCTAGTTTTAAATGGTCGAAGGCATGGATCTTTTATTTATTGTCACAAATTTCATTTTTATTCTACGCAGAGCAAACCTTTCTCGAGCGAACTAATTTTTGTATGTATACATATTGTTATCACAGGAGAGCTAAAGTAGAATACCCCACCATGGCCCCACGAAAAGCGTCTAAAGCCACTGTTGAGGTTTCAGGACAAGGTTCAGACAACGTTTCTGATACTTCACCTTGAAGTGTCGACTCTGTCAAGACCTGGTCGTATATTTATGAGGTTCTACAGTCTGAATTGGTAGATGTTTCGGATGATTCCAGTGACAATGAAAAATATGACCTGATCACCAAATATAAGATCGTCATCCATGCTCAAATGCATAAAGTAGCGGCTAGGCCACGTCTGCTCCCTTACTACGATATGGTCCGGTGGGCATTAGACCATGTAGATATACCAACCAAAACCATCGTCAATGAGCAGAGAGTCACTATCGGGACTTTTAGACCCAAACAATTGCAGGCTATGTACAAGTTGCCTACCGTGTCAGACTTAGTATACAATGTCGAATCCCTGGAAAATTTTAAACAGAAGGAATGTGTGCAATACGACAAGAGTATGTCCAGTTTAATCAAAGATTGGGTTTCACACCCTGCGAAGTTCAGGGCGGACAGTAATGGTATATATTCAATATCTTCTCTGGAACCACAGTTTAAATATATAGCTATGATGACCTGCAAATTATATGGGAGAGAGGACACCACACATTTTTTCCTTCAGTGGGTGCCTCTAATCCATTCAGTCGCCGAAGGTTGTTCCTTTGACTAGGCTAAACTATTGTTTGATAGTTTGACCAGTCGAGTTACAGAGTATCGAGAGCAGAAGGAGAGCGGAAAGATCGCTTCATTCTTTATGTCCCCGTATATTGTGGACGTCGTGTGTTTTCGGACACCTTTTCCCTTAATGAGTTGGAGTTGGACTCCATCGGAAGCTGAGCCCATTCACATCTACCATTCAAAGTTGTGGGAAGACAAAGCTTCAGATTTTGTATATGAAATCTTTAACTAGGTAATGGTACCGTTTCACGTCACTATCTTCTGCCACCCACCACCCGGGATCTCAGATAGTATCGCGGTAAATCTAAGCAGTATAGTCGATTGGTATGTGGAAGCAGAATTTTCATATCTCAGGGTTTTCGGCACTTTTGTTCCTCCACATGCCTTGCAATTATTCATACCCGATAGGCTTGCTTGTCGTGAGATTGCCAGGCAAACCGTAATCAGTGGCGTGAGCAAGGAACTCAGGGGATATTCTAAGAAGATATGGCCACCTTTTCCTATTCATTTAAATTCCTATTCTTTGTAGATTTCGGGCATGCTAAAGCGGAGGCAACAACCCTGGAAGACCTGAAATTGGTTCATGTCGAATTCAAGAAGCATGATCCACATAGGGTCGTAAGTAACCACTTAGCCAATTGCGGGCTTAAAAGGTTTGAGCATGAAAATTCGCCCTCGGATGACATTTTTCGAGGCACAAGATCTTATGCCGAGGTTTTGGCTCGGATACAAGCCCTGGCGCCTGAAGAGAGGGCCGATGTTTTAAAATTCCAAGAACATCGACGAAGTTGTCTTCCCTCGGTATTGCAGGTTGAGAATCCAATAACAGCAGAGGTGCAACAAAAAGAAGCCAAAGGCTCCAAAGATTCAACACCCAGACAAGAAGAACACCAGGATAGGGAAGAGCAAACTGGGGGTTCGAAACCATAAATGAAAACTCCCAATCCACCGAAAAAGTTGACTCCAGTTGCCACTCCAAGCCAATCCGCTAAACAAATCAGAAATCCCATCGCCTCCATTACTTCCTTACAATCAACTCAAGGGAGCATAGATGCAGGATGGATTTTCAACGAAGACTTGAGACCTATAAGGATGGAAGAGCTCCCCCCAAATGAGTTCGTTTTTGATAAAAAGAGAATTCTATCAAGAAGTAGGATCAACGGCCAAAAAATTTAAGGTGTTGACCGACGGGAAAGATATGAAGAAAGAAGAATTCGCGACAAAAATAGCTGGGACATTAGGGGCGTTTGCTACAACAAACCAATTTTCAGTCGGGGTTTTGAAAAATCAGCTGAAGCGAAAAAATCGCCTCGTCAAAACCTTATAATCCAAACTAGCCACAGCAGAGGAAGCTGCCCAGGACCAGGCGAACACAGGAATAGAACAAGCAAGGATGGACGATAAAAAGGAAATCGAGCTGCTCAAAGCTAAGCTCGAACAAGCAAAGCTGGTAGCTCAGACCAGTCAAATACAGGTAGGCTAGCAAAGAGACTTGATAGGGAAACTACAGGTTAGATTAGAGTTCGTCGAAAGCCAGGTTATAAATATCGGGATATTCTAGTCCCAGGCTATGGAGATTCGGAGCAGAGTTTCTGCAGCTCAGCGAAGTTTACTTGCCAAGGTAAAGACGATTCGAGACAACTGCCTGCTTATTGATCAAGTATTGGAAAACTTATCTGTCAGAGAGAGAGAAGCTGGAGCAACTCGGGTCGCATTTCAAGAGGCTGTAATAGCTACAACAAACAGGGAATCGACAAATAGTTCCGAGTTTTCCATTTCGGAACAGACCTGAGGTAATATTTTGTTGAAAGAATGGGAACACAGCATATCAGAAGGCAAATTGCAAGCCAAGAGGGTAAGGAAATCCTGTGAAGAGGCCTTCGGTTCTATAGATGGAAATTTGTTAGGCATTGATAGTGAGAGCAATGTTGAGACACTGAACCAAATGAATATAGTGAAATTCTCGCTTGATATAAATGAGAAAGAAGAAAGAGATTCGACCGAAATCTCACAAGTAACTCTGGCAGACATAGTTCAAATAGATAAATGGATTATTAAACCAAGTGTGTGATTGTGCACTATCGACACCCTAGATCGACAGATGGAAGAGAGGTTACCACAATTAGTCATAGATTGTTATATTTTTTAGGCCAATTGTCAAGCGGAACCTTCTAGGTTGATATCTCAGCTCGTGGAAAAGTGTGTCACTTGTACCGAGAATGCAAAGGGGTAGGCTTCTGGTACCAAATAAAGACAGGGATAAAGAAATGAAATGATTGATCTCCTTCTTGTTGTAACTGAAAATCCTGGAACGATTGAGATTCCATCATATGTAAATCTGTATAAATATACAATAGAAGGAAGGAACAAAGGGCTGGACCTTTTTGGGTCAATTGTAATAAAGATTTTCTTCCTCGAGAGTTAATATAAAGCAAATCCGAAGATTCTCGATTCCATCACGACTGTGTTATGAGTTTGTTTCCTTGTATTCCATATTTAATTTCATTTCATATATGTATCTGATGAATGTTTCGCTATAACTTAGTACAACCTCTACTATAGTGAATAAATTTTAGTTTTCTATATTGTTTACCGTTTTTCCTCTGTACCGGCTATCAGCAGGTATAAGACCAGTGAACACTTTAGATCTCTATATATATTTTATGCTTCATCAGGTTATTTCTTTATCTTTTTCTTCCTCTCTTTACAAATGAGATTCTCCCTTGATAGGAGCCTTACATAATAGACAGCTTAATGTTTTCTTACACCTCGTACACATTTATCAAAATATAACTCAGTTACAGGAAAGGGCCTTTGGTTTGCTCCCCGTTTTCACTACTAGAGCTATAAACTCTCCTTTATATGACCAAAATCAAGACAACATCTAAAAAAGTATTGAGATTTCATTATCATTATGTTCCTCTATGACTGTCCCTGTGACAAGACAACCTTATATCCAACCCGGACTATCAGATCAAACACATATCGCCTTGAATATTTTTGATACTATTATTAAAACAACCACAACCCGAGTGGAACTCGAACGTTCATGGGCAGCGATTGAAAGGGACATAAACATCCAGGAACAAGTGGAAGCTAGACAACAACCTAGAAATCAGCCCTAGCTTCCCTTGCCGAAGGTTGACATTTCTTCCTTCTCTACCCCTTACTCACTTTCGGATGCCTAGACACTGTACTTCTAAGCCTTAAGTACAAACTTTGGAACAACATGTGGTTTAATTCGCACTTGCAAATTTGATTTAGTTTTATGAATTCTGGGTTTATTAAATACTCAAGAGCGATTCTTCATTTGTATACAATTCACATATTCCTCTACACTTTCATTTGTTATCTCTTTCATGATTGTTACATGTTTGGATTGTTCTCTAAATTGCAAATACAAGGATCTCAAAATGGGTTCATGAATTACTATGTGAATGCTTGGTTTTGTCAAGAACATATTTTCACCAAATCACTATCATAACCCACAACTATGCCCATCCAAACACACTCCATTTTCATTACACTCTGTTGTTCTTTGTTTATGAAACATTGCTATCATATGATTATAAGAATTACAATGGACCTCTTTCATTAATTCTTCTTCCTATCCATGTTGTCCATCATAGTTTAGACATCCATTACTTTGTATATGTTTTCCATCACATTCATTTTTTATGTTTGTTGTCATTTGTGTATAATTGTTGTATCCATTCAAAGAATAATTGTTGTATGTTACTTCGGATTCACCACTTATCTTGAGTAGTTTGTTTTTCATTGTTCAGTTTAATACCATCTATATATTTTATTTAGTTCTTGCTTAAAGTTCTTTCATTTATTTATGTCTTCTCTTATGTATTGATATATTTGAAGAGTGATGTACATAGGATTTTAAGGCACAAACTTTATTTCCAATGTATATTTGTTTTCTTTCTGATTTGGTTTAGTTTCATGCAATATACATTATTACCTTGGAGCTTAATTTGAATATTATGAGTAAATATTATGTATATTGAGATATTCAACAAAGCTTTTGTAGTGATTACATGTAGTGAATGTTTTAGCTTCTTATTGCTTGATAATATTTGAAGATGAAATGTTATGTTATTCTCTCGAGTTATTCATGTCTAATTGGGATAAAATAAATGTGCCCATTGTGAGTTGAAGTAGCGATGTATGATGTATGTTTATAAAACTTCAAAGTATTTTCATTGGAATGAAAATGCCTTTCCATTCAAATAGTTTTTAATCTTCGAGGGATACATCCTCTTGCTATTAAATTGTTTGAGACTAGCCTCAAGTGGGAAAGTTTTAAAAATCCTCCATAGAGTGCCTTAGCATTGTTCCCTAGCTAGAAACAACCTGAAGAACACCACCCCTGGTTGGGAGAGGATCATACATTATAGTGGCACCCCTCTGCAAGAATCTTACTACCACCCTAGCCCCTAATGAGCACCCCTGGTTGAGCAAGTACGCTTCTCGATAGTGGTGTCCCAAGGACCCACAATAAACAATATTCATGCACGGTGAGAATTTCTACACTTGGTTAGGCAAGTACACTCCTCACCTCATTAATTCATACAGTTTAGGCTCAAAGTAGCTATTAGTGTGCTCCCTAGGTTTTAGGATTAGTTGGTCACTCTCATTGAGCATGAGCCCCTTTTCCTTGGATGCGATTCTTGGCCTCTTCATCAATTTATAGATTTGTAACAAGTTAGCCCTTTTCCTATAAGACCAATACACATACAAGAAATGAATCATCATTGAAATGCATTATAGTAGAAGGTACAAGAACACATATATATCATCATCAAGGTGGGAATCGATATGATTAAGATGAAAGAATTACTCACCACATGCCATCTTAAAGGTACTCACAATAATCATTAAGCAACCACATATGTTTCATTGTTCAACATAAGTCTATATCGACAAGGGGGGTAATGAGTCCAAAACACAATCTCCTAACAAATATCACAATGTGTATAATAACTAACAACTCACCAAAACTATGTTTAGCAAAACAACAACCGTGTACTTTGGGTGTTACACGAGGACCCCAATAAATGAAAGGACACTGAATATGAATGTTTGGTTGCCTCTTCTTAAGACTCTAAGGATGAAGAAGATGACGAAGAGATGTAGGATGGGACTTAAGGCTAGTTTAATCCTCTTGACGTTCCACAAACCATTACGTCCACACAACCCATATTCACAAAGATTCCATAGATTACTACGCCATTACCTTTGGTAGATCGTGATACTATTATTGCATACCTCCACTCTTTGTCTCATAATCCTAAGTATGACTAGGATATCCTTAGAGTTCGCTAGCAGAAATTCAATCTTGCATAATCGGGGTCGGGCACCTTTGAGGTTGGGAGGTCTAGAAGTTCAAAGTTGCACTGAGTACTTTGCTTGGAGTTCCCAATCAAATGCTCACCTAAATTCGATGGTTCTTTTCATTCACAAGCCTTTCCCCTATGAATATCCACCAAGCTTTCTTGTATGATTCACTATGGACATTTTCAAAGACAAGTGAAGAGATTGGTCACTGACTACTATGAGTGGGGTAGGATAACTATAAATTTAAGTGACAGAATCAAGAGCTCCAAGTTTAGTTGGATGATGTATTGAGGGGCATAATACTCTCCTTCATGATAAGCATACCTCGTTAGATGTACTTGAAACAATCCAACAACACTTCACATAAACATGGCATGAGGTGTAGGCCGAAGGTATGTAGCTTGAAAATACGGGTGACAATTAGAAACCTTCTACTTTTTTCGATAATTAATTGTGTAGGTAGATCCCTTGGTTAATCAACTCGAGCACTCTAAAGCGCAACTCCAAGCTGCAATAACATGAACCAAGGTCATCCATTCCAATGTCCAAAGTTGGTTAGAGATTGTCAAGATCATAGAACAACATGCAAATGACCTCCAAGTTAAGATGTGATAATTGTAGTAGCAAACTGATCTCATAATTGATCCCCAATAGCAGGTTGAGCTCTAGGAAGAAATCTAGAAAGAAATTAAACAACCAGATTTTCTATTACAGGCTTCTCTATAGACACAAGCATAGATTCGACAATGTCAGGTGATCACAATGGAATGTTATCAAACATTACAATACCAAGCATCGTCGTTGAGCTCTACTGGGCTATAATAGAAAATGAGACCAACCCAACTACATCAACACTAGGCTCAAGTCATTGTAGTTGGGGTGCACCTCCTTTTGTCTAAGTGAAAACCTAAAATACAAGCCTTTAAGCATTGTAAGTCACAAGTGCCACAAATGGTTCAAGAGCCACTCCCTTTGTTTGAAGGACAATAATAGGGCCCATGTCCCAATGTCAAGAAGAAAGAGGAGGGACGTTGGAGATTATTAGAAGGCTAGTTAATAGGTGTAGTCGGGGTTTGTTGGGCAATTTGTTCTAAGTAAGAACTTGTTGGTGCCTTGTTAGTATGTGGCTCTAGGCTAGTAATTGGAAATAACAAGTGATGGATCCTATTTCGGGGGAATTCAATACTAAATTGCATGTAGAGTTAATGGAAAGGTTGTTGGAGGAGTAGGTGACAGGTCTTGATGAAAGCGATTTCGAGTTTTAAGGAGAAGAATGATTGCAACGGGTGCATGTCATGTTGGAGTGGGTAATGGAGAGACCATCTCTTGACTATGTGTGGTTTAATTCGCACTTGCAAATTTGATTTAGTTTTATGAATTATGGGTTTATTAAATACTTAAGAGCGATTCTTCATTTGTATACAATTCACATATTCTTCTGCACTTTCATTTGTTATCTCTTTCATAATTGTTACATGTTCAGATTGTTCTCTAAATTGCAAATACAGGGATCTCAAAACAGGTTCATGAATTATTGTGTGAATGCTTGGTTTTGTCAAGAACATATTTTCACCAAATCACTATCACAACCCACAACTACGCCCATCCAAACACACTCCATTTTCATTACACTTTGTTGTTCTTTGTTTATGAAACATTGTTATCATATGATTATGAGAATTACAAAGGACCTCTTTCATTAATTCTTCTTCCTATCCATGTTGTCCATCATAGTTTAGACATCCATTGCTTTGTATATGTTTTCCATCACATTCATTTTTTATGTTTGTTGTCATTTGTGTATAATTGTTGTATCCATTCAAAGAATTATCCTTGGGTATCTCCTGTAGATTAGTTTTTTACAAGTATGTTTCATGTACCCAACTTTTTGTTTCCTGCCCTCTGTTATGTTGTATTCCTGCACTACATCTGGTACTTGTTACTGTTCCTATTCTGGTACCTGTTATTGTTCATGTTCTGGTGCCTGCTACAGTTTTTGTTTCGGTACCTGTGTGCAATTTGAATTTATATAGTGTAAACAAAGTGTTGAATACATATGGATAATTAAATTCTTGTGTGTATGATGAGTGGTTTGCTTTGTGTATTTTGCCAGTTTTTCTCGCTTTCCTAGTTAGGTTCATTTCCTACATTCACATTTCATTTCATTTGTAAGTATGTTATCTTATTTGCTTGTTTCTTTTATTGCATTTCCTTGATTTGTTTTCTTGCAGCATGTGTGTGGATCCACTACACAAAATAATCATTGAAGGTTAAGACACTAATAAGCTATCTCACAAAGTTGCATGAACAACCGTGCGTGAAACTTTGCAACTCAAAACCCTTAGTGTTAATTTTTAGCCATTTGATTATCTTGTTAACCACTATTGGAATCCAATGAAGGACATGAAACTTAAGTCAACTACTCATGATTATCACAAGAACATCACCCGAGTGCATGAAAGACTGTGATCTAAGCCTTTATAACACTAGGTTATTCCTATGTCCCATTGATGAATCCTTAAAGTATTTCCTGGTGTTTGTTTTTCTTTAATTAGCTTAGTTTGTTTAGATTATCGTCGGCCTTAGGATAGTTATCCTCTGATCATTCATTTCATGTGCCTACACCTCAAAGCTTACAAGCCCTGGTTGATAATTTAATGTGGGAATTACTAATGCATATATTTATCCCCACACACCCTATCTAAAGAAAGAGAAGTTGTATCTAAAGGAAAGGAAATCACTCCTACGACTAATAGAAAGGTGTCATCTACCTGCAAGCATAAAGCCTCGAAAGAATCCTCAAGTGGATAACTGACATAATATTCGTTCGAAACAGATCACGTGGGATTCAAATTCTACATGAACATAAGTCTATGTGGAAAGGATTTGTTAGAAAAAATAGTTGGGGTTAGATCTTGAGAACTCGATTGGATGAGCATGTTGTTTTACTTTGAACTATTGATTGGACAACACATGGAATTTATGAATTTTTACTTCGGATTCACCACTTATCTTGAGTAGTTTGTTTTTCATTGTTCAGTTTAATACCATCTATATATTTTATTTAGTTCTTGCTTAAAGTTTTTTCATTTATTTATGTCTTCTCTTATGTATTGATATATTTCATTTATTTATGTCTTCTCTTATGTATTGATATATTTGAAGAGTGATGTACATAGGATTTTAAGGCATAAACTTTATTTCCAATGTATATTTGTTTTCTTTCTGATTTGGTTTAGTTTCATGCAATATACATTATTATCTTGGAGCTTAATCTGAATATTATGAGTAAATATTATGTATATTGAGATATTCAACAAAGCTTTTGTAGTGATTACATGTAGTGAATGTTTTAGCTTCTTATTAATTGATAACATTTCAAGTTGAAATGTTGTGTTATTCTCTCGAGTTATTCATGTCCAATTAGGATAAAATAAATGTGTCCATTGTGAGTTGAAGTAGCAATGTATGATGTGTGTTTATAAAACTTCAAAGTATTTTCATTAGAATGAAAATGCCTTTCCATTCAAATAGTTTTTAATCTTCGAGGGATACATCCTCTTGCTACTAAATTGTTTGAGACTAGCCTCAAGTGGGGAAGTTTTAAAAATCCTCCATAGAGTGCCTTGGCATTATTCCCTGGCTAGAAACAACGTGAAGAACACCACCCCTAGTTGGGTGAGGATCATACATGATAGTGACACCCCTCTGCAAGAATCTTACTACCACCCTAGCCCCTAATGCGCACATCTGGTTTAGCAAGTACGCTTCTTGACAGTGGTGTCCCAAGGACCCACAATAAACAATATTCATGCACGATGATAATTTCTACACTTGGTTAGGCAAGTACACTCCTCACCTCATTAATTCATATAGATTAGGCTCAAAGTAGCTATTAGTGTGCTCCTCCAACAGGTCGCAAGCCACAAATCATATCTCTTCCTCAAGGAAAAATCCTCAATCATCCTCTTCCCCTCACTTGTCCCCTCACACAAAGTTGCACTCTCTTTTTAATCTCCCAAGGGTGTAACAAGCCTTCCTGAAAATTCCTCTTGGCCTTCTCATTCCCTACCAAATCATGCTTGGGTGAAATTTGGTCGAGGGCCAAAATTATGAGTGCCAAAATGTGGTTAAAATGTGAATTGCAGTTTTATTCCTCTAGGATTTTTACCTCAATCAACTTTGGCAAGCATTTTTTGAAGTCTTTTTCCCTTCCCAAGGCTCCCTAGGTTTTAGGATTAGTTGGTCACTCTCATTGAGCACGAGCCCCTTTTCCTTGGATGTGATTCTTGGCCTCTTCATCAATTTCTAGACTTGTAACAAGTTAGCCCTTTTCCTATAAGACCAATACAAATACAAGACATGAATCACCATTGAAATGCATTATAGTAGAAGGTACAATAACACATATATATCATCATCGAGGTGAGAATAGATATGCTTAAGATGAAAGAATTACTCACCACATGTCATCTGAAAGGTACTCACAATAATCATTAAATAACCACACATGTTTCATTGTTCAACATAAGTCTATATCGATAAGGGGGATAATGAGTCCAAAACACAATATCCTAACACACATCACAATGTGTATAATAACTAACAACTCACCAAAACTATGTTTAGCAAAACAACAACCGTGTACTTTGGGTGTTACATGAGGACCCCAATAAATGAAAGGACATTGAATATGAATGTTTGGTTGCCTCTTCTTAAGACTCTAAGGATGAAGAAGACGATGAAGAGATGTAGGATGGGACTCAAGGCTAGTTTAATCCTCTTGACATTCCACAAACCATTACGTCCACACAACCCATATTCACAAAGATTCCATAGATTGCAACGCCATTACCTTTGGTAGATCGTGATACTATTATTGCATACCTCCACTCTTTGTCTCATAATCATAAGCATGACTAGGATATCCTTAGAGTTTGCTAGCAAAAATTCAATCTTGCATAGTTGGGGTCGAGCACCTTTGAGGTTGGGAGGTCTAGAAGTTCAAAGTTGCACCGAGTACTCTGCTTGGAGTGCCCAACCAATTGCTCAGCTAAATCCCATGGTGCTTTGCATTCACAAGCCTTTCCCCTGTGAATATCCACCAAGCTTTCTTGTATGATTCACTATGGACATTTTAAAAGACAAGGGAAGAGATTGATCAATGACTACTATGAGTGGGGTAGGATAACTACGAATTTAAGTGACAGAATCAAGAGCTCCAGGTTTAGTTGGATGATGTATTGAGGGGCATAATACTCTCCTTAATGATAAGCATACCTTGCTAGATGTACTTGAAACAATACAACAACACTTCACATAAACATGGTATGTGGTGTAGCCCGAGAGTATGGAGCTTGAAGATATGGGTGACAATTAGAAACCTTCTAGTTTTTTTGATAATTAATTGTGTAGGTAGATCCCTTGGTTACTCAACTTGAGCACTCTAAGGCGACACTCCAAGTTGCAATAGCATGAACCAAGGTCATCCATTCTAATGTCCAAAGCTGGTTAGAGATTGTCAAGATCATAGAACAACATGCAAATGGCCTCCAAGTTAAGATGTGATAATTGCAATAGCAAGCTGATCTCATAATTGATCCCCAATGGTAGGTTGAGCTCTAGGAAGAAATCTAGAAAGCAAATAAACAATCGGATTTTCTATTGCAGGCTTCTCTATAGACACAAGCATAGATTCGACAATGTCAGGTGATCACAATGGAATGTTATCAAACATTACAAATACCAAACATGGTCGTTGAGCTCCATTAGTCTATAATAGAAAATGAGACCAACCCAACTAGATCAATACTAGGCTCAAGTCTTTGTAGTTGGGGTGCACCTCCTTTTGTCCAAGTGAAAACCTAAAATACAAGCCTTTAAGCAATGTGTTAGCGACATTATTTGTCTTGGGCTCAAAGATACCCAGGTCTGCAGGTTACACGGGAAGCGCCCCAGCGCAACGCGGGAGAATCTCTTTTCCGATCACAAGTCAAGCGAGCGGGCGAAGTTTTGCTGTCGGTAGCCGAGATCCACCTACAAAATTGATCGACGTGCATCGGGATTTCAGGGCTGCCAAGTTGCCCGGGATTTAGCACGAAGGATAGCGCCAATAGTTCAAGGCAAATCTGGGTCGTCCGATCCAGTTGAGACAGGTGGCAGTCAATCGGCGTATCGAGGATCGGTGTTTCGGGAGACGAGGAGCCTCCCATTCTTTACAGCTGAAATCGCTGATCGACGAAACACCGAAAGCACCTTTGGAGCCAAGCCCACGATCCCAGCACCAGGTCACATCAAGCGAGCCTGTAAATGGGGGCAACCCCCCTTTTATAATAGCGAATACTATCTGGGCCGTTCATCTGAAGGGCGCGCGGTGCACATCCGTGTCACGTCGGCATTCAGAGGTTCAAGGGGTAAGCGCACCTCGTCTTTGCACCGCCCGAAACCTTGAATCCCGAAGTGTCGATAGCGCCCAGAATCGGGCCCATGGTTTTGGCGCCTGGTCACAAGGAGCAGGCCTGGAGGATGGGCACTAGCATTTATCATTCGACAAGATGGGCCTCAAAGCGCCGAGAGTGATCTTAGCCATTCATCCTGGATGAGGGGACGCGTGGTGACCGTCAGGTTCTCCCGGCATTTCGCCCATCGCGATTTTGAAGAAAGAAGACTTGCTCCTTCATATCCACGAACCCTGAAACACCGAAAGCACTCTGGGAGATAGACGTAGGGTCATGGCCCGTGGTCACTTGAGAAAGTAAAAGGGACTATACAAAGGGGAGGCCCAAAAGCACTGAGTTGAGTTTCAAAAGGGGGCATTGTGTTCTCCAGATGCCGGTTCGATGTAATCTAGATCCCAATACCTGCTGGGAATGAATGAAGAAGAAAGAGGATGGTTGAAACCTCCCCTCACTCATTAATTGCAAAGTATGGGTGTCCCAATCGAAAGCCTGCTCGAGATGGTCTTTTGTACTGGTTCTTTCCATGGAAGCCACGCCAAGTCCTCGACTCACCAGGGAAGCCTGCGCACGCCAATTCAGTATTTAAGGGCTCAACTACCCCCTAGCGCGAGCCATGCAGAATTAAGGTGGCATATGACAGAGGAGTGCAGGCCAGATTTGATTGAAGAGACTCCTCGTCCTGAAAGTCCAGTAGGCCTCTGTTGGGCAAATGTTTAGGAGTATATGTACTTAGTTTTGAGATTTTTCAAGGATCGATGGTAGAGCGGAGCTCCCGATTGTAATGTTTTAACAAACACTCTAGTTCTTTGGTTATGCATATGTATGTAAGATTTCTTGTTTAATGAAAGACAGTTTCCTTATTCCATCTAGTTTTCATCTCATACTGAGTGAGTTCATGATTGACTGATTCACATGAATTATGGCAGTTGTGTTATGATAAAAGGATTTATTGTGGCACTATTGTATTCTCTGGTTTTTTGCGTTTGAATGTAAGAAGATCTCGCGTTTAAATGCATTCTCCTACAGTCTGCTAGAAACCTGATGTTGACAACAGACCTTTGCATCTCTCTGATACAAGTCTTCCCCCTACTCACCCTTACTACAACTCACTGTCTGGAGTATGTCTAAGACCTCACTTGCCCATGCATGCCTGGCCTAGTTTCAGAGTTGAAACAATATCGTCCGAGTTTACTTCCATCGCCAACACAATGTAAGTCACAAGTTCCACAAATGGTTCAAGGGCCACTCCCTTTGTTTGAAGGACAATAATAGGGCCCATGTCCCAATGTCAAGAAGAAAGGGGAGGCAAGTTGGAGTTGATTAAAAGGCTAGTAAATAGGTGTAGTCGGGGTTTGTTGGGCAATTTGTTCTAAGTAAGAACTTGTTGGTGCCTTTTTAGTATGTGGCGCTAGGCTAGTAAGTGGAAATAACAAGTGATGGATCCTATTTCGGGGGAATTCAATGCTAAATTGCATGTAGAGTCAATGGAAAGGCTGTTGGAGGAGTAGGTGATAGGTCTTGATGAAAGTGATTTCAAGTTTCAAGGAGAAGAATGATTGCAACAGGTGCATGTCATGTTGGAGTGGGTAATGGAGAGACCATCTCTTGAACATCCAACTAGATAAGGATTTTTGAATTCATTTCCCCACATAAAGGTGACAATTATAAGATGTAAATATCAAGGTTAGCATCATGTTGATAGTTGTGTTAACTCTTTAACTCATGTTAGTCGTTGCTTCCTTTGTTAATTTATGGGTAATGCATGCTTATGGATATCTAGATTAGGAGATTATACTAAAATGAAATAATATTAAGTGTGATGACTAATAAAACATATATGGTCACACCCTTTCTATGTTGATAGTCTCGCATTATCTTAAGTTCCAACAATGTATCGTGGGTGATGGTTTCCCTGTAACCAGGGACTATTATGTCGACGTTGGACTACATTACGATTGTTGGACACCTATGTTGATCATGGTCTACGTTTTGAGACAGGAAGGCTAGTTTGTTTCCATAAACTAAAGCATTAGGTTATGGCACAAACAATCCCCATGTTAGGTGGGGGGCCCTCGTCATCAGGGTTTGCGCCCCAAGCATCAACCACATGCTTGTTAATAAGGGGGCCAAGGCCCCATCCATCATTTTCTTGCTATTCATGTCGTTTCTCCTTGGAAATGGTTAACTTCAATAGAGGGAACTTATCATTATTAGGCTAAGGGGGAGGTGGTCAACTAAGGTGTTCCCTGCTTAACATTCTTTGCATTCACTAATAAGATGACCAACTCTATGGTGCGCGTAATTACACTGAATGAGGAAGAGGTTGAGCACATGGAGGGACACAAATCATAATCACAAGAGTCACTCACTAGCATTCCAAAAGGCTACAAAGATGCCTTAGCTTGAGCTCTACCTTGCCACCTTGCATTTAGATCCCAAATGAAGGTTGGGATATCTCAGAGCACCATCACATTTGGTAAACTTGCAACAATGCTTAACATTTTTAACTTTTTTAGATCTGTGGGGATGCAATAAACAAGGAGGAGATTGAGGACGTGGATGGACATGAATCATAATGCTAGGAGTCAATTCCTAGTGTCCAAAAGGCTACAAAAATGCCTTAGCTCAAGTTCCACCTTGCCACCTTGCATATGTATTTGCAAATGGAGGTTGGGATATCTGAGAGCACCATCATACTTAGTAAACTTGCAACAACACTTAACATTTTTAACTCCACAATCGTTTCATTTTTCTAGATGAAAAACAAAATTTATATCCTTACTTATTGTAGTTGTAAAGCTCATAGTGTGGATAATGTTTTTAAACCATCTCTGTCCCATCATTATTATGCATGTGGGATTATTCACAACCTACACAATAAAAGGGGGAGTACAACCTAAGTGGACCCAATGGTTAAGAGCATGTGTTTCATCCATAAAAATTACATATTTGAATCTAAAATTAGGTAGAGTACATACATCTCCAACCTCTTTTTTTTATTGAAGAATTTTATGTCAAATTATAATTTTATTTGATTAATAAAAACTTTGAACATAAAATAGAATTTTATTCAATAAAATTTTTGAAATAGTTTAATTAATGAAAACTTTTACCATGAAATATTAACCTTACCTTAAAGGGTTTAATTCATTTTAAAATGCCTTAAAGGGTTTAAGGCATTTTAAAATGACGTAGAACTTTACCTCCTTAAAAAGATAAACTCATCCAAAAATTTGAATTGGCCGAGATTACAGGAAAAATATAAAATAATGATAGAAGGATGACACGTTGAGCCCAAGTTTAACGCGATTTTTGTAAAAGAATGTATTCACTTTGGGGCACTATGGTCTAATATTTTAAACATAAAAAAAATAAAATAAAACAAAAACACACAAAAGCGATATAGATTGTTAGAATGTTCTATGTATAAATACCAGCCAGAGCTAAAAAGCCTTRCCTCCTATGCATCTCACTGCCCTGCTCTCAAATACTTGTACATAAGTATTTCAATATTTCAAGCTTTCGTAGCATTTGAAACCGCTGACATTGTATCCCAGGAATTTTCATCAGGGTTTGAAGACATGAAAGGATGAAAACAGCGCTTTGAAGATACAATCCATAGGATTTTTGCCAACGGTTCTGCAGATAAAATTTGCCAGCTCCTTTATAACTATTCTGAAGATTACAATGGGGGATTTTTTCACTTCTTCCCATCTACAGCGCTGGATGTTCACTGCCGCGGATATTGTACGTTCTTCCCCTTTCTCCTCCCTCTCGCAATTTCATAATTTCAGTACATTGTTTTCACCGCTGCTTCCAGAAAGAAACAATTTTTTATAAAATTGTCGAATTCCTGCTTCGTCTACATTAGATTTTGTTGAACTCAATATAATGACGGTATGCATTTTTAAATTAAAAGCCACCAAGAATGTTCTGGAGTGCAAGGAACATCACCTTTTGTTTTTGGTTTTTAAAGAAATTCATACTATTTAACTATTATTGGTTTCAAAAGTTGGAGTGGGTGAGCATCGCTGAAACCGAGCTTCCATAGTGATTTCAGAGCTCCGATGTAAGAAGACACAAGGAAGTTATATAGATATATATTGGAACTGGCTTTTTCTTATCACAACGTGGACAGTGCGCTTTACCTCAATCTGGGAGGAAGTGCCTAACACACAACATTCATTTCAGGTTCCTTTGGCAAAGAGGCCGTGAGTGGGGATAGTGCGCTTTACCTCAATCTGGGAGGAAGTGCCTAACACACAACATTCATTTCAGGTTCCTTTGGCAAAGAGGCCGTGAGTGGGGTATCTATTTCACTAAAGAAGCCCAGGAATTACGGAGTTGCACCTGGCTCCAACCATTGTTGTGTGGGCTGATGCATACGCGAAAACATGAGCCTGTCATTGGAGAGACTTGAACTTGGGTGGAGTCAATATTAACACCACACTTTCACCCACCCAACAAGTCACTGTTGACCGATTTTTTATTTTATTTTTATTTTTAAACTTTATTTCGTAGTACAATATCTAAGCATCAGTAGTAGATAGCTATTTCCAATTAGTGAATTTGGGTTAAATACTGTAATTGTCGTCTCAATTGAGAATTTTATGTTGTTTAAATGTCATTGAAGTGCATATCAGTTAAGTGAATATGAATATGCAGATTTACCCTCGATGACAATGATAGTTTGAGAATCATACTCAATCTGTATATTTTGAAGTCTTACGAAAGTATATGAAATATCGACAACAAAGACAAAAGGTGCAAGGAGAGATATGTTTGGGGTTTGTTTTAGGTGAACAATGATATTAAAAAATTTGAATAACACGATGGAAAACAGTTTTATGAAAAGAACTATATGGTTAGAATATGCTTTACATTTCGGTTCGATATCTCCTTGTTGATCTTGGTGATTATCAACTATAGTTTGAACTTTGTAGGTTTGGAGATGTAAACAGTCAATTGTTTCTTTGTAAACGTTGCCAATCTTATGTGAATTCAGAGCTTCTTTAACATGTCTTGTTTTGATTTCTTCTTTCATGCGCTTTTCCTTTTTTTGCTATTTATTGAGATAGATCCCGAGAGCCCTTTGGGGAATTTGTCAAGGGAGAACTAAACGGAGGGAAATTTAGTAAAGTTTTAGCAAAAGTTTCAGGGAGGAAGAAGGATGTTAATGCACAACTTATGTAATTGTTGATGGCAATACAATCATGCTAGGGTAGAGGCCAATATCATTTGGAAACTATTGAGTACATTTGGGTCGTACATGGGCAGAACCTGCTAATATCCAGTGGTATAATTGTCCCTCGCTAGTTGCTAAATAGAAAAGTAGTCTCAAAATTCAAGTATAAGAAAAGGAACAATATTCAAAGAATGTTATCCTCGGTATTTGACAATAACGAACCTAAGTGACTACGAGGGCTATGCATTGGCTGAATAATAAAATAGCTATTTGAATAAAAAGCTGAAAAACAATTTTATGAAAATAACTATATGTTTATAATTTGCTTTGCACATATGTTTGTTGTCTCCTTGTTGGTCTTGGGTATTCTCAATTGTGGTTTTGGAACTTGGAGGGTGAGAGAAGTGAATAGTCAATTGTTTCTTTGTAAACATTGCCAATTTTATATGAAAATAGGGTTTATTATATTGTTAATTTCTTATTCTATGCCCTTTTCTTTTTCTACTTATTGAGATAGATCCCAAGAACCCTTTTGGGGAATCCACTAAAGTCACAGTGAGAACTGAAGGGAGGGGAAGTTATAGCAAAGCCTTAGGGGAGGAACAAGGATGTTAAAGGACATCATCATCTTAGACAAGTCAAATACTTTGATAATGAATTCATGCCAATTTGGACAAGTTGAATACTTGTAGGACCTTGTTATCCCTAGTCCATTTAGCCCATACAATTTGAGGGTATTGACTAGTGGGTTTATGGGACGACATAGAGTATGTGGGGCCATCAAATGTTGTTAAGGTAACCACTAATTATATTAGAGTACTATTTGTCTTGAGCAAATAAAAGCACATTTGTTGCATTCGTTTGCTGAGCGACATGCCCAAATATTTAGATGTCCATTTCCAATTACAATTAGGTCAGAACCATATATATCAGTTAAGGCGATACGATTACGCAGATTTACGCTCGACGACTATGCGAGTTTGAGAATCATACTCAATTTATATATCTTTTTTTTGGGGAAATACTGCTTATAGAAACTTACAGTTGTTCCTTTGGCTAAGTTGCTGCATTATGAGGGGCATATCTATGCCATCAAAATCACCAGGACTTACTGCTGGCCTCATCCACATCCACTCAGGGGGTGTTGAACTTGGTTCTCTGCATGAATACAAGCTCTATTACCTCGCTGCTTTGTTATGAACATAAATATACATATATCATAGATATTCATAACATAATAATTAATAAATAATAATTATTAATAACGAAAGGTCATGTCTCAAAGGACATGACTATTGGTAAAGGGCACCCCTGCGTGGGTATATAAATGAGCCCTCATTCTCAATTGTAAATCATCTTATATTATCTTATTATTCATTCTTATTACATATATATTTGTCCATATGGATTTGATTACTATATTCCAAATATTTTGGATTATTTGTGCGTGACGAACTTTGTTCGTCTCATTTGGTATCAGAGCAACGCTGCTAGACCACACTCCCATGGTCTCAATTTATATATCTTCAAGTCTTTAGAGAGTATATGAAGTAAACATTTTGTTTGCATGTGACGTTTCAAGTGCAAATATATTTGTCTGTATGAAGTTATAGAAAGTAGAATTCGCATGGAATAACATATAATAAATGTAAATCAATTAAAGATCAAGGCTTATTTTCATTCACAATGACTGTCTTCCACATTTATTTGTACAAAAAAATGTCCTTGACATCAAACATGAGTGTCTTGGTAATAAAGAAGTATAGTTCAATACATTCATACTTAGTAGGGCAATATCATATGGAAAGTATCGAGTACATTTGGATTGTATATGTGCAGGACCTACCGATATCCACAATGGTATATTGTCCCTTGCTAAAGGAACGATATTTAAGCATTTTACAAGAAAGTATAAACTGCAAGGAGAGATATGTTTAGGGTTTTGTTTTAGGTGAACAATGAGATAAAAAAATGAATAACATGATGGAAAACAATTTTATGAAAATAACTACATGGTTAGAATTTGATTTACATATAGGTTTGATATCTTCTTGATGATCTGGTGGATTCTCAATTATAGTTTAGAACTTTGTAGGGTTGCAGATGTGAATAGTCCATTGTTTCTTTGTAAACCTTGTCAATTTTAGTGAAATTAGGGGTTCTTTTAAATGTTTTTGTTTTGATTTCTTCTTTCATGCTATTTTCTCTATTTTTTCTTCTGTTTACTGAGATAGATCCCAAGAAACTTTCAGGGAATTTATATCACACGAATTAAAGGGAGGGAAATTCATTAAAGTCATAGCCAAGCTTAAGAGAGAGACAAGTATGTTAATGCACAACTTATGTATATTTGTCGATGGCAAGACAATCATATTATGGTAAAGGCCAATATGATTTGGAAAGTATTGAGGACATTTGGGTCGTATAGGTGCATAATTTGGCAATCTACAGTGGTATAATTGCCCCTTGCAAAATAGGAAGTAGCCTCAAAATACACCCTTAAGAAAGGGAGTGTTACCACCCAAACCCTCACTTTATTTGATAAAGTCCTAAAGCACAAGTAAGACCCTAGGGACACTACAGAAGGACTACCCACTGTCACCACAATAGCTACTTCTCTTACTGTAGGTTGGATCTCCTTCAGCACAAGGGGGGTGTCCCTACGAAAATGTATGATTAACTTTAGAAGTAGGTGAATGTGTGGACCAAAACTAGTGCCAATCCAAACAAGGGAAATGGTGTCAAGAGAGATCTTATTGGGCTGTTTTCTTATGAGTTAAGGACATATTGAAGCTGGGATGAACAAGCTACAGCTATCCTTCCTTTGCTGTCTACAAATGCAGAGAATTACTTTGAGGAACCCCAATAAAGGAGAGCCTCTAAAACGTGCATGAGGGTGATCCTATGAACAGAGCATGTAAATATGTAGCAAACTCAAATTAAGAAGAAAGGTACATCACTAACATTTCCAGCCATAAGCACAAAGATATTAAAAGGGAAACAACCTACAATTAAGCACTTCTAAAAGGGAAACAATGTTACCCAGAATTTAGCCCTTCAAAACATATTTCATGCAATTAGTTTCCAGCATTGATATTCAGCAAGTTAGATATAAAAAATCTATTAATTTGTATCCGCCTTTAGGTAAATAATAAGGTTGTCGGTGATGGCTTACGTTAATCATCTCCTCTACAATAAATATTGATTATTGGAATCTACATCGATTTTATTCTCCAAGAGAAATACTAGAAAAAGATTAAATCATTACATAATGGGCTCTCCAAGGCAATACTTCCTCACAAAATAATAAAATAGTGTGGTCACTTTTACCATGCCATGAATAACTTCGCCCTTGAGATGTGTGCAAAGTTGTTTATGGCTTCCCTTAGATCTAGGGCCACAAAACAATAAATAATCCTCCAATAGGTGGTTGCCCTAGATAAATGTGCAAGGGTAGTTATATCATCAACGAATGTGCCAAGACGTTGACTGGGGGAGCGCTCCACTTGTTTTAAATGGTCAACAACCTTGAGATGCTAAATCAATGCCAAAGATGCAAAGTCAGTTAGGGTGCTTCCTCCAATGCAATAACCAACTCCTCAAACAATGTATCTCATGGGAACATGCACAAAGAAGGTCCACTTTGGCTGCTATAACAACTTCCACGGGTGGGGTGACCTCAAATAGTGTGCCAAGGCATAGATCCATGTGCAAAGTCCACAAAACCAATCCTAGATCCACATAATATGGCAT